>PVJX010008566.1:0-64881 GCA_004027295.1 Dolichotis patagonum
GAGGTGAGCTACAAGTGTGTAGCAACTGAAGCTTCATCTGTATTTATCTTTTGGTGGGTACCAGGAATTGAACTCAGGCCCTTGTGTTTGTCAGGCAGGCACTGTGTGGCTGAGCTAAATCCCTGGCCACCTTCATCTGTGTTTACAGCTGCTCTTCATCACTCAGGTGAGCCCTTCAGCTCTACCTCCTGTCAGATCCGCAGCAGCATTAGATTTTCTGTCTCTTTCTATTTTTTGGTACTGGCATTAGATTTTCACAGAAGCCCTACTATGTGAACTGTCTCACATCATCCCCTGACAGAAAGTCTACATGCAAAAAAAAAAAAAAGAAAAAAAGGCTCAGGGCTCCCACTGATTCTACATTATGGTGAATTATACAAGTGTTTCATTATATATTATAATTAATGATAATACATTGTCTATACTACAGTGTAAATAAACGTAATGGCTTAAATCATCCCCAAACCAGTCCCACACCCCTCAAAAAATTGTCTTCCACAAAACAGGTGCACATTGCCAAGAAGGTTGCAGACCAAAAGCATGAAATTATTTCTATTTTAAAACAAACATTTGAGATAATTAGAATTAAATTAATTAACAGTAAGAGTGAGAAAATCTTTTTAATTCCAGGATTTTAGAATGCTCAGCCAGGAGGATGGAAAGTCTGAGCCTAGCCTGGGAAATCTAGTGAGATCTCTGTCTCAAAAGTAAAAAGCATTTGGGAATGCAGTTCAGTGTGAAGGTCCCAGGTTCAATGCACAGAAACAATGAAAAGAAACAAAACACATCACCTTAATAAACTATTCACAGATAGTACTTTAAAAATGAAAAGACAGGAACGGCATGGTGGCACATGCTTGTAATCCCAGCACTTGGGAAGCTAAGGTAGGAGGACTGCCATGAACTTTTAAGGCCCTGCTGGGGTACAATCCGAGCTGTATAGCCAGACCCAGTCTTAATTAACTAGTATGTACTGAATAAACTTTGTTGTTGTTGTTTTTTGGACACAGGGTTTCACTATATGGTTCAGGCTGGCATTGAGCTCAAGTTTGTAGCCCAGGCTGGCCTTGAACTCGCAGCAACCCTCCTGCCTCAGCCTCCTAAGCACTAGGATTACAGGCTGAATAAATCATTATAGTGATAATTCTTTAATTCTGAAATGAATAACATCTTCAAATATCTGACTATATGTCAGGAATTTCTTTACCTCTCAGCAAATGCCCTGATTTCCCATAGTTCCAACTCTTCTTCTGCTACCCAGGTTTCAATAATAACAGGGCCAGTTTGCTTGGGTGTTTCTGGTCTCTTTGGCCTCAGGGCACTTGACCGAAGTCCTTTCCTCTGAGGTGTAGGTGTTTCTTTGGAAAAATAAGAGTGGTTTGAGCAATACAACTTTTAAAATACATATTTCTGGCATTTCCCCTCATTTTACAAAAGCACCCGTTGGTAAACATTTTCTTCTTAAATGGTCAGATGATGTAAATGACTTAAGACCATGCAAGCCAGATAGTCTCCTCTGCAGCTATTCACTTCTGACTCCATATCATGATGCAGACTAAAGACAGGGCATACCTAAGTGTGGCTGTGTACAACTTTAATTGTAAAAGCAAGCAGTGGGCTAAGCCTCATGGACCACTGCTTGCCCATTTCTGCTATAAAGGGCCTATGGGCCTTTAAATGACCCCTTCCTTTTTGCCTGGACCTCTGTTCCAACCCCCCACCCCTATCTGACTAAGACTACTTCAAACAACTTCCTTCAAATACCTGTCACAGCTTGGATGTGCGTCCCCACTATGCATATCTATGCCAATACGTAACTCCCCATCTCAGCACCAAGAGGGGTATTAACTGTAGTCACCCAACATAAAGAGGATATATGAAATAAAGAACAGATAAAATTCTCCTAATGGTAAGATTTAAAAAATAAGAAGTAGGATGAGACAAGAGTTAAAGCGTCCCTATGTTCAAGGAACACGAATCAGCATAATCACAGAGATAGAACAGAAGGAAACTGAATGCAACAGGAATGGAACTATACAAAATTATAGAATACAAAGAAAAGTGATTTCAAGAGACCACAGCGGTGTGCACTGAAGGCTGCAGGGTTTGGGAGACTGAAGACCTGTCCAGAACGTCACCTTCCATCAGCATCTCTGCTCATCAACTGGCCTGTGTATTTCTGTGCCAGGAAAACAGTTTTAATTATGCTAATATTTCATTATCTACTAGGACAGGTACAGCTTTATTGGTATACTGTCAAAAAGGCCATTCTCTGTTATTTAATAAGATGAAATTTTAAGTTAGTGTAATACATTTTTTAAAATGAAATGTATGCATCTAGGGAGAATTCATTTTTATAAAAAGGCTTCTACTCAAAGACATTGTTTTCTTTTCATGCATTTCCTTTTTTGGGGGAAGGGGTACTGGAAATCAAACTCAGGGCCTTGGGCTTGCTAGACAGGTGCTGTGCCACTGAGCTACATCTCCGGCCCCTTCACACATTTCTTAATAGATATTTTTCCTCCCAGTAATTTTTTCCCCCCAATAATTATACACAATTAGTGACTTTTGTTTACTAGAAGTCTTCAGTCTGGACTACTTTTAACATGAATACGTTGATTCTTATCAATTTTGTGAAAAAGACATTCATAATTACCTGCAAAATAGTGTTAATCTTGTTTCTTTTCCAGTATTTCCTCATTATTAATCTTTCTTAACTTTGTGTACCACATGAACACTTAATGATACTGTAAATCTTTTTTACTTCTTTGAGAATAGAAGTGCATATTGCTCTATGCATTTGCTACCAGCGCCTATTACGGAGGTGCATACAGATGTTGCCTCAGTAACTATTTATGTCTCTTTGATTCTTACTGTCCCAAGTACTGAAGTATCTTGCAGTAGCAATAACTGTGAGTCCATAAAGCTTTGCAACGCATACTCAGCACTAATGCCAGGACTGCAATGAACCAAACAATCTGACGGCCGCCTGCCTAGAGCTGAGGTCAAGCCACAGCCCAAATCTTCATGAATGTACACCTAGTAGAATCCTGCCATGTTTATTATTTAAATATAATTTTTAAACACAGTATTTTACACTGGAAAACAAACCAAAACTTTTAGAAATGTTGAATAAAGAGTTAAAGAAACAACTATCATTAAATTTCAATCCATAAAAGATTTTAGTAACAGGTCAATAGCAAAAGAACCAAATTTTTACTATATCCTACCTTTTGGTGCTTCTGGAACTCCAATGGGGCAAATGATTTTTCTGATACAATATTCAGAACGAATACCATAAGGACCAACATCTCTCCTCTTAATTATTTCTGTCGTTGTGATTTCTGTTTCAGATGTTTCTATGATGATTTAATTCACACAATATTAGCAACCACTTAAAATACTCACAAGATTAAAAAGGTACACTATCTGGTACTTCAAAGGAGAAACATATGGAATAAACTTCCAGAAATATTTACTAAGTTAACCGCTACAGGATCACTGCAGGACAGTGACAACAGGGTTTCACAATGCAGTTCAGGCTGGCCTTGACCTCATAGTGACCCTCCTGCCTTGTGCTCTGGAGTGCTGGGACCGAGGCATGTGCCACCATGCCTGACTTTAACAGTTGCCTGTAAGGTAGCTTAGCTATAGGTGGCAAGAGTCAAAATAATAAAAACCCTAGGACTGAAGCAACAAGCACTGCATTCTAGGAATCTCAGTTTATTTGGCTATATTCTACAAAATTAGTAGCCGGGTATGCTGGTGTACACCTGTAATCCCAGCACTGGGAGACGGAGGCAGGAGGATCACCATGGGTTTGAAGCCAGACTGAGCTACATAGTAAGTTCGAGGCCAGCCTGAACTACACAAAACAAAACAAAACAAAACAAAACAAAATCATTTTATTGTGTATTTGTAGAGTTTGTTTTTAGTAGTACTGGGATCAAACCCAGGGCCTTGCACATGTGGCCAAGTGCTCTATCACTCAACTATACCCCCAGTCCAACAATAATATTTTAAAATTTAGACTTGGGCCAGGGATATAGCATAAGCTCATGCTTGGCAAGTGCAGGGCCATGAGTTTTGATTCCCAATACAATAAATTTTTTAAAAATTTAGACTTGTTCATTCACTGTGACTCATCTTATAATCTGGGCCTTCTCCCTGTCCCCAGGATTTTATGGCATGTGCCAACATTAAAGAAAACTGTATTTCTTAAATGCTAGAGGTGATTAAAACTAAGTGAACAGTCAAATGGTTTTATTTTTGAAGTTTAACTAAGAAAATAGCTCCCTTACCTGTCCGTGTAGCCCCTCCTCCTGGAGGAGCCTTGGCGGCCATGTCGTCCCATCTCAGACTGGCCCACAGCAATCGTAACATCAGGCTCACACCTGCCAGAGACTTGACGGTCTGAAGTCTGTACCTGGAAGACCAACCCAGGTAAAACTATATACACACATGCATGCACGCAAGCACACGCACACACACACACACGTACGTGCACTCTTCTCATTTTTATTATCTCTCAGAAACTGAAAGATTGTGCTTCTGATTCTCATGACTTCAGTACTGGTAATATGGTTTTGGTGCCATAGGTCCCTTAAAAGAAAAATTTTTAATTCTTGACATAACATGTACCTAACAACTTTAAAAAAATCTGTATGAATTTCATATACCATATAAATATGTAAAATGAGTATGTTTCATTTTAAGGTTGATATAATAATAATTTATGAAGATTTTGTATCTTACTATAATTCAAAAACATTTAAGTTAGGAAGGAGCAAATAAAGAAAAATGTGCTACTACATGTGAAAAAGGAGCTCTAAAGGACAAAACCATGAATAACTTTTGCTGAAACCAGTCAACAACAACAAAAAAAACCCCTCCAAAATGTTTATGTTTTCTCAAAAAAAACAAAAAATGATTCCAAATAGGAAGAAAAAGTCTGTATACAAACGGGGCTTCTTCAAAACATCAACTACTGGATGATAAATAAATGCTGAAATGCAAATAATATTTTAATAATGGCAGTGCAGTTTTGGGATCCTACAATGAATAAAAATATTTTATTCATAAATAAAAAAGTGCAATGCCATACTAGTTACTAATCAGAAAAGAAAGGGCTCTTTCTGTATTCATGTTTTTCCTTGAGCACTGTGTGAAGATATTATTTTAATCTTTTTAAAATAACACTAGAAATGCATTTTGAAATGAATTTACTCAACTACGATGAATATTAAGCCCTAAAGTGGAATTCACCCTAGACATTTCAAAGCAGTCTCAGGCTGTCAATTCTTTATTGCTCTTTGGATGGTTAAATACTTTGGTGCCATTTTCTATGTAAATGAACATAATGGCTGACTCCAGTGTCGTGAAAGCCCATAAAATGAAAATAATTTCCTCTATTAACAGTAGTAGATAGTAAGTCTTTCTTTCCTTCTTTCCTTCCCTCCTTCCTTTTCTTTCTTGTAGTGCTGGAGATCAAACCCAGGCCTTGTGCATGTAAGGCAAGAGCTCTAACAGGGAGCCACATCTCCAGCCCTGACAGTAAATCTTAAGACAACTTTGCATTTGCAAGGCAAAGCTTTCTACTGTGAAAAGAACAAGGAACAAAACACTCTTATCCAAAAAAAGTTACTGCAGCTTCCCAACTTTCCATCTCTGCTTGTGACACCATGGGTTTTCTTTACTGTTATCTGCCTGTCAACCATTTGACTAGGACAGAGCAACCCTTAAATTATCGGGGGATATGTTAGCTGGCACAGGGACATCCCAAAAGGGGAAAGTGTCTATCACTTTCATATCACACCCTGTAGAAATCCCTACAGAACTTTGGTCTCATGGGAGAAAGCAAATAAACACTAAGTATAAAGAAGAGCTCATTCTGTTCTTTTTTTGTCAACTGGCTCTCTATGATCAGACAGCATCTTTTAAAACCAGGAGAGGACTATACTTCTTGGATTATTAGACTGCTCATTCACTGATTCATTAAAAAAATAGTCATATGCCTTCTATGCCTTAAGACTGTGAAAGGACTGAGGGACAGAGAAGTGAACTAGAATCTGGTTCTGTGCTTTCAGTTTGCTATACTACAGAAAATACAAGGGTGAGACATCTCATGTGGCCTAGGGAAGCAGATCAGGACTGCCAGGGTCTCAAAGGACAAGAAATGGGCCTGAGGGTGGCTAGCTGAACAGAAAGGGCACATATACATAAGAAGCAGAGTGTGCAAGAGCACACTTCATGAGCACATTAGGTACGCTATGGTTGGAGGGGTATACAAGTGCAGAGAGAGATAAAACTGGCAGGAAAGAGGAAGGGAGAAACTAGAATATACCACGCCAGTTTGAAGGTTTGAGGAAGAGCATTAAATACTATGCTAATACTAAGGTGTCCACTTTTGGGTGGGCTGTAAAAGATGATACTTCTCATAATCAATAGGTGACACTGCTTTCCCTTCCTCTCCCTGCAGTAGTCAGCAAGTCCCTCAGCAAAGTCACAATATTCAAAGGACAGAATGGCATCTGAGGAGAATCACTCTTGGCTGCATGGTGGATTACAGCTACTAGTTCAAAACAGTGGTAAAGAAACAAGGACAGGGAAAAGGGCATAAGGGAATGAATGGGCAGTAGGGAGGAAAAGTGGTTCTACTATATTTGTAAGGCAAGTTTCTGTTTTTCCCCCATACTGCTTAGCCTTAACATTAAATTAATACTAATTATACATGTGCCTTTGGCATGCTTAGCTCCTACTCTAAGCAACAAACACATCTGATATGTTAATATAAAAATGTTTCACATGCATGTTTTTATAGCAATTTAAAAAAATGCATTCTAAATACAAGAATAACTTACATATCTACCCATGCCTCCATTAGAGATTATGTTTGTTTCAAACTAAGCTGACTAAGCTGAGCAAACTAAGATGTCAGAATATATTTGAAGGCAATTGTCTCTCAAAAATGAAAGGTGTTTCTTTCCATTAAAAATGAAAAATTAAATAAATAGATATGTAGTTTGCCACAGAGAACATTATCAGACTCCTAAAACCAGGCTGTGCAGACAAAGGCCCTGAGAACCATGTGATTGCAACTGGTGGTTTTCTCAAGAGTTCAGAGGAAAGTGCTTCCCAAGTGGGCCTACCATTCGCTTCAGGGTAGAGAAGAGCAGAAAGGCCAGCCTCCTAACTGCCAAGTCATTTTAATTCAAATATTTGTACACAGTAACTTTTCCAGTGGGAAAGAAGTTACCTGCAGGACAGTCAAGGATACATTTTGGGACCGCTCTCAATGAAGAAAGCAGAAAAGTGCAGAGCAATCCTACAAATCCATGAACTGTAATGAAGAGTTCCTTGATTCCCTGCAGGATTCTGCAAATCCTTCATTGCAGGCCCTGCAGAGAAATTGTACTTTTCAGCTGTCTCTATTGAATGTGTAATGGAGTGATGATATTTTATTTCAAATCAAAAGATGAATTATAAAAAACTTGGTCACACAACTATGGTTGCATTACTAAATTAATTCCTTTATAGCAAGTACTTACATTCCTTTTTGGTCTTTTCTGATACTAATTGTAATATAGAAGATGCAAAGAAAGTGTGACTTTAACTTAAACTGGAAACATATTTAAAAACACAGAAATGTAGTCTTAAGACAAATCAATTCTGCTCAGTAACTTGCTGAAATAATTTCAGGAATCCTGCAAAATCTAACTGCCACTAAGACTGGTCCTGATTTCCAAGCATGGCCCCAAACTCTTGGTCTCAATGTTTATGTTCTATTTTCCATTGTAAGGGAGGAAAGAGAGAACGAGTGGAAGAGAGACATGAAAAAGGAAAAAGGCAGTAGCAAATACGTGAAATGTGGTACTGCAGATAAAGAAACAAGCTGGGATTTAGGAAAACTAGGCACTATTTCTAAATGTTCCTCTGTAGTCAATGGTAATTTACAGTATATTAAAAAATTTTTAAGATCCTTTCTCAGCATAAAACTACATGATTTTATAACTCTTCAAACTATATGACCTATGATTTATCCCCAAACCTGAAATTTTTAAATCAAGACTATTTTGGAATTTCAAGAATTCCTAAGGAACTCACAACCTTGCACTTGCTAGGCAGGTGCTTGTGCTGCTGAGTTACAGTCCCAGTCCAAGAGTCTACCTTTTCCTGCATAAGTAACAGGGAAGCTGGGGATTTAGCTCAGCAGCACAGCACTTGGCTGGCAAGCCGGAGATCCCAAGTTCAATTCCTGCTACAAAAAAATCCCAAAACAAACAAACAAACAAAAAACCAGGGAGCTCCAAAATAGATATTTATTATGCAAATAAATCACACTAGGAAGATTTCCACATTATGAGGAAATTTATAGTCATGTTTCTTTTTGGCTTATGTTTTTATGAATCACTTAATACAAATAAAATAAAAACATTGCAGAAAGTTGGTGATTATAGAATTCTGCAATTATCTTGTTCTCATGACAAGTTACTTGGGAAGTTAGATCACAATAAAAACTAGATTTGATACATTTATTTGGTCTTGTAAAAGTTTACATTAGATTCCCTTACATTTTAAATCTTTAAATATTTTTCACTAAGTAAACTTTATTACTGGCTGGTAGAGATTTTCTGTATCTTCTAATTTTGGCTGTTAGAGACATACTTTCTTATTCTAATCTCTGTTATTTCATTGTAATAAAAATGATATTTAAAAAAGAGATTAATTCTTTTAAAACTTTCTTGCTCCCCCACATACACTTTAAAGTACATACCTCCAAGTGATACCAAAGGTGGGTCTAGGAGAAGGATAGGGCCAAATATCCAAGGCAGGTTTTGCATTATAATTAAAATATGGGACTTCTCGGATTCCTCCTTTTCTGGCCAATTTTCTTAAGTCGTCATTAGGCAAAACAAATATGCTCTTCTTGCTGCTCTTAGTAATAAACTTTCTATAAGATGGCAGAGCTGTACCTGAACGAGTCTTCTTTGGTCTTGAAAACTTCATCAGTTTTACTTTGTCTCTTGTAGAGTACTCTTTGCTCACAGTCATGGATGTTATCAGTGTGCCTCCTGAAGTGGTCAGTGAGTCTGTCACTGTGGTGGTGACCACAGTTTTGCTCTGCTCCTTTACAGAGATGATGTCCACACTGCTGCCGGTGGAGGGTGTGGACAGCTTTGTTACTGTGGTTGTGGTGGTTGTGACAGTGGATTTTGCACAATTTTCTGTGGATGAAACCACAGTTTGCTTATCACCTTTTGCAACCTTGATCACGGTTTTTGATTCTGTGGCCACCGTGGATGTCATTGTGGTGACTTCTGTGATGACTGTTTTTCTTTTAGAGTCTCCATTGATGTTTTTGTCTTTGTTGGTGGGAAGACCGTTTTCATCAACAAAATCACTACTGAGGTTAGATTCTTCTCCAGATGTAACAGGTGACAGAGTATCTTTCTTAATTTCTGAAGTTTCAATTTCCATCTCTTCTACCTGACTAAATGAATTATTTTCTGAACAAGATGACAGAGGTGTTGTACGCTGTCTATTGTCAGACTCTTTAGTTGATGGCAGGGTCTTGAGGCTGGCCTGGTAATTACCTTCGGCATCTGAAGAACTTAGTAAATGTGAATTTGCTACTGAATTATTTTTTTCTTTAAAATCTTCCATGATGACATCACCATTAATAAATGGCTTTCCAGAAGATTCTTTAACAGTTAATGGCTTAATATCATGCTCAGGGATTATTTTATTTATATTATTAACCTTTGGTTCAACATTACCACTTACTACTTTACTTTCAGAGATTTCTTTCAAGCATTCGCTTTTCAAATATACTTTAGGTTTATTATCTTTTCCATTCATTTGAAATGTACTTGCTTTCTGTCCTTTCTTTTCAGGTCGATTTTCATTATTCTTTTTGTCAGTGATATTTTTAAGACTCATTTGATCAATAGATTTATTAACTGGTCTCTCTAACTTCTGCTGTTGACTTGGTTTCTTGCCATTTGTTTCAGTTACCTTACCTTGTAACCTGTTATCACAGTTTCTAGTGGACTTATCACAAACAAATTCACATTTCAAGCTTTGGACACCTTGTTCTGGAGTAACGAACTGTTCAGAAATACTTTCATTGCTATTTTGAACAATCATATCTTCTTCACTGCTATCCTGAATAGACATAGTGTCAGAATTATTTTCTAAAGTGCTATTATATTCAGAGTCACATAGTAGTTTTTCATCAAAGTCCATTCCTTTTGACAGAGATGAGGTATCTCTGCCCCCAGTACATTTAGGAATTGATGGAAGCAAAGCATTTTCAGAAGGACAAACAGTGGTGGCATTATCCTCCTGGCTGAGTGGGTTTTCATTCTGATAGATCAAAGTATCAATATCATCGCCAGTGACTGGTTTAGAGGCATCAATGAAGAAATCACTTCCTTTTGTTTTAATCTTACTGAGTTGCTGGCCTTTGCTGATTGGTTCAGAGAGACTTTCACTTAAGTCATTTTCAACAGAATTTTGTTTCTGACAATTCATCCCTGGACTCTGAATGGAGACATCATCTAACATTTGCTCTTTCGGATAGAGTCTGTTTGTGGTAAGACTAGGATCATCAACTCCAAGACCTGAGGAATCACTTTGTGAATGCCCACTATTCAAGTCCTCTGATTTGTCATTACTTGCACTGGGGTTTTGCTCTTGTGTAAGCAAGTCAGTCTGACCCTGTTCTTTCACTTTTGTTAGTACTGGCGACTCACTGAGACTTTTCAAAGAACTCGGAGAAGACTTTCCTGTACTCTTAATTCCTCCCTCCAACTTCATTCTTTCATGGCGCTGTTTTTCTTCCAGTGTAAACTGTTTAATTCTCCTCTCAAGAAGTCCATCTAGTTTGGATGATTTTATTTTCTTTTTGTAACTAGTCCTGAGATGAAAACCCTCACTCACATTGACCACATCTACTTGAGAACTTTCTTGATAATTTATATGTGACTCTGTTTTTATATCATCTATTTCCATTGGTTCTTCCTTGAAGGATTTATCATTGTCAGAATCTATGTGTTCTTTCATATCTGTAAAATAAAGACATTTAAATAAATGTAATTTTTATACTAAAAAGAGGAATTCATGAGAATTTTATTTATAAAAGTACATACTTTTTTCACACTAAAAAGGAATATTTGTATTATTTCAAAATTCCTCAAATAATTCCAATAGGTAATGAACACATTTTAAACTTCATGAAAGGTTTAAAAACATATTCTAAATATTTAAGTATTATAGCCATGTGTGTGCCTGCACTTAGGACACTGAGACAGGAGTACTGTTGCAAGTTCAAGGCCAACCTAGGCTACACAGAGTTCAAGGCTAAGTGGAATAGTGTGAGACCTTGTTTGAAAAGAAAAAAGTATTCTAATACTCAGTATTTAAAAGTGATACGGCAGGAGACTTAGCTCAGTAGCATAAGAGCCTGTCTGGCAAGTGTGAGGTTGTAAGTTCAATCCCTGGTACCAGGAAAAAAACATAAAAAAGTGATGGAATGCTATAATGAAAAATTAATGAGTATGTAACAGGTTCTTACATACATCAGTGTCTTTAGGTATAACATAGCATTGGCCATATGCATTATTTACGGTTTTAAAAAAATGACTTGGGGCCGGGTATCTAGCTCAGCGGCTTAAGCGCCTGCCTGGCAAGCGCGAGGTCATAAGTTCGATCCCTGGTACCCCCCCCCAAAAAAAGACTTGACAAATGACAATATAAAGTTCTCAAAATCTTAAATGTAAGTTACCAGGTGATCTAGTAATTTTATTCCTTTATTTCTGAGAAGTGAAAATGTATGTCCATGAAAAAAATTATACATGACTATAGCAGCATTATTCACAATAAATAAAAAGTAGAAATGGTCCAAATGTTTGTCAACCAAAGACTGGATAAACAAAATGTGGCTTATCAACACAATGGAATAATGGAAATACAACGGGATAAAGCATATATAAATGCTACAATAAGGATAAACCTTGAAAATATTATGTTAAGTGAAAGAGTAAACAAAGGATAACACTGCTTGATTTCACTTAATGAGATGTTCAAAATAAGCAAATTTGGAGCTGGGTACGGTGGTACAGGCTTGTAATTCTAGCACTTGGGCAGCTGAGGAAAGAGGATCATTGCCAGTTGGAGGCCAGCCTGAGCTACATAGTGCGTTCAAGGCCAACCTGAAACGTGTAGCAAGATCCTGTCTCAAAACAAAACACCAAAATGAAACAAAACCCACTGAAAAACAAAACAAAATAACAATAACAAAACACAAATATAGGCAAATCCATAGAGACAGACAACAGACTGGTGGGCTGGAAGGACTGCAAAGTGACTAGTAGTGAGTATGAGATTTCTTTTTGGAATGAAGAAAACTGTCCTGGAATTAATTTTGGTAAGGGCTGAACTACTCTGAATATACTGAAACCACTAATTACACCAGTTAGGTGAACTATATGATACATGAATTACATTTCAACTAAAATGTTATCAAATAGAGACAACTCCAAACCCATCCTGTGGTGGCAAGTGACCTGAAACGTCCTTATCACAAGCCCAGGCTTTCCTGTAGTCAATGCTCCTCACCTTGGTCCTTCTCAGTCATGTCTGAGATCTCCATTTCACTCTGATCTGCTCCTTTTCCAGTATCTGAGTCTTTTACCTCACCGTTCTCAGAATCAGGCTCTGTTTTTATTTGTTCTGGACTTCGTGGACTTTTTCTTTTATCTGAATCATCCATATTTTCATCCATATTACTTTTGACTAAAAAGAATCATGTATATGGCAATTAAAGATATATCCAATATTAGAAATTTATTTTAGTATATCTACCTTAATGTAAATGATCAAGTATTTCCCACTAAGTAATGTTTTATTATTTTTCAGAAGGTACCACATACTTTCTTATTTTATTTGGTTTTTTGAGACAGGGTCTCACTACATAGTTCAGGCTGCCCTTGAACTCACTACGTAGCCTAGGATGGCCTCGAACGAGAAGCAATCCTCCTGCCTCAGCCTCCCAAGTACTAGGCTTACAACAGGAGTGTATACTTTCTTATGTTCAAGTTGTTCAATTAGTTTTATATGGCAGTGTAGTCCCTTCTTTTATAAGTTACAAGAACTCTGACATTTCAAATAGACAACTATAAATTTTCTTTCCCTAAATTAAATGCCTTTTGGAGTTGTGGGTTTAGGTGAGTGGTAGAGAGCCTGCCTGGTAATGCATGAAGCCCAGGGTATAATTCCCAGCATTGCCCCAAAAATCCAAAAAACCCCCAAGCTCTTCCTGACATAAGAATATCTCGAACGCGTATTTTACTGAAGGCTACAACATACTGTGGAACAAAAATGCCCAGCTTTAGAGCTATGCCAGAGGAGATAAGTACACAAACAAGCCTAACAGTCTGGCCTTCTGACAGAAAGCCAAGAGTGCTCTGATCTGTATCTCTGGTGTTTGGTTTTTTTTTTTTGTACCAGGGATCACACTCATGACCTTGTGCTTGCCAGGCAGGCGCTTATGCTGCTGAGCTAACTCTCCAGCCTGCATTTCTAGTTTTTAGCACATCTGTGCCCTCCATCACCTCTGTCACCAGAGGAGACTAGGTTAGTGGTAAGAGTTAGTCATTAATACAGTGACACTAGTGATATTATTAATTAGCGGTTACTGCTCCCCTCACTATAATTCCTGTTTTATAATTAGAGAAGCCCAGAGCATTGGACAGTGTGCACAGATGCTTTATTCTCTGACATTACTTGGGAGGAAAGTCTCAAAAATACGAATTTAGCACTTAACTAAAGCACTTGAGCAATGGAAAATTTTTTGCTAAGGCTAGTGGCTGAAAAATAAATCTGTAAAAACTAATTTGTGTATTGATCACCTGGATTTTTACCACGCAGGTCAAACCAGGTCATACACAAACAGAACTACTTCATGGACAACTGGAACAACAAAATAGCAATAAACATAATGATCTGTTCAAACTTACTATACTTGATATTTAGCATGTATTAAATAGTAACAACTGAATCTTCATCATTAAATAACAACTGAATCTTCATCATTATTTCCAAAATAGAAATTTAAGAAATTTAAGAATCAGACGAGATGCTTCAAGAAAACCTAAAAATTCCAGCAACCCTTATAAATATGTACTTCTCCCGTTTAGAGATAAACCAGTACCTTTCCAATAGTGGCAAGTACACAAATCTTCCAGCCATGTTTCACCAGAACCATTTGCAAAGCTAAATCTGTTACTAGAAGAGTACATGCTATTTCTCACACATTATATAATCTGCGCATACAGGTTTCATCAGAAAGAATACATCACAGCACAAATTAGCAAATTACATTATACAGCATACAAGCTTGCTGCTGAAAATCACTTGGACAAGAACCACCCACAAGGCAGACAGCAAAAGGGGCTCAGAAGCTAGGAGACATGGATTCTGCCCAGGGCTCTATCACTTTCCACCTGTGTGAACTTCAATGTGTCACTTAGCAAACCTCATACAGTAATCTGCTCATTTAGCAGCAGCTTAAACATGTACTCTCTCCCGAAAGGGCAGTTCACCTCCAGAACTTTGAGATACTAAACACTACGGTTTGTTAGCAAGTAATAAAACTGAATAAACAGCTCCTTTATGGGACAATGTTATCCCAACAATGTTATCAAATGCCTATCACTTCCCCTCCAGATTTGTCATGTACAAGAATGCCAGTGTTTCCAGATATGTGACTCTTTAGGAGGTAACTAGTATGAAATTTAAAAATTTTGAAAAACCATACTGCGATTAGGGCTGGGGATTCAGCTCAGCAGCATAAGCATCTGCCTGGCAAATGTAAGGTTGTAAATTCAATCCCTAGTACAAAACAAAACAAAAACAAAACAAAACCCAAAAAAGAACAATACTGCAATTAGATGACTGTGGGATTTGAAAGAAAACAATTTGTTTCTGTCATCTTTAACTGAATTCTAGACAACAAAATCTTGTGAACAAAAGTAATTATTTTGTATTTTAGAGTTTATAACTGGTAAACAATAGTAATTTTGCATATTGTATTAAAAATCTAGAGAATAATTTTTACCCAAAATATGGGCAATATACTATGAATTTATAAGAAAACACAAATCAGAAATGGCTATATAGGAAAAACAATTATTGCTAAAAAAATAGTATGTTAAATTGAATATGGCTGTTAAAATAGTCACTTACTTCCTTCTATTGACTTTCTGTAATTCACATTAGTATTGCCTGGCAATTTAGGAACAAACCTATAAACGTGAGTTTTACTAATCCAGCTCCAGCCACCATATCCTGTTACTCTGTATTCCTCTCCTTTTTGTTTCCAAACCTGGGATAAAGGAAAATACGTTTGTTAAAACAACATACTTATAAAGTATGTGTGGTATTACACATATATCAAACAAGAGTAATAGGCAGGAAATTAAAATTTAGCAATTATATTTGGACCATAGCTCAGTGGCACAGCACCTTCCTGGCAAGCGCAAGGTCATGAGTTTGATCTCTGGAATGAACAAACAAATGACAGAAGAAAGGAGACAGAGCGAGAGAGAGAGAGAAAGAGAGGGAGAAAGAGGAAGAAGGGACAGAGAGAGGAGAGGGCTTACTACTTTCTCTGTGTGTGAAACAGGGCCTCACTGTGCAGTGCAGGCTGGCCTTGACCTCGCCCATCTAGCCCAAGCGGGCCTCAAACTCACGGCACTCACCCAGCTACCGCTTCTCGAGTGTGGGGATGACAGGCATATGCCACCACGCCCGGTTTAAATTTACTACTTTCTAAATGTGAAATGCAACAAAGTTTAAATTTTATAACAATTTCAAAAAATTGGTCCCAAATCCCCTGTATTAGTAAGAAAAATGTATGCTTCTAAAACCATTAGAAAGATGCATTCTACCACAACTATATCAAAAGATTATGTCAAAAGTAAAACAAAATTACAGGGTCAAAACTGCAGAAGTCTTGGAAACAGATGATACTTTTTAAAAGATTATGGTAAAAATTACCTGATGTTTAACTGGAAATGTGTATTTTACCCATGTAGCTTGCTGCATTGTTTCTTCCTCTTCTTGTTTTTTCTCTTTTTTTTTAACTTTCTCCTTTTCTTCTCTTTCAATTGATGTCATTCTATGTAATCTATACATGGACAGCAAAACAAATTATATGTAACATTGAATAATAAGCAAGAAAGATCAAATGTAGTACTGTAAATCAGACACAAAACCAGAGTGGTTAGTTATAATCCCATCACCCAGACATTCTCAACAGACAATAAGCTGATGTACAGTTCCATAACAAGAACAATCAAGAGCATAAAACAGCAAAACTAAAAAATGCTATCCTATCCATAAGTCTCCCCAAAAGAAATACTTCTATTTCATTCCTGTAACATTTCATACACATGCATTTCTTTACATAGTCCATTACCCACTTCCACAAAGGATACTGACAGTATACACAGAACCAGTTTTCAACCCCTGAATAACTGTACGAGGAGATCTTTCCATATCAGAATACAAAGATCCTGTTTCAAAATCTACAAAATATGCCACTTCACAGCCAACCTATAATTTATTGGGCCAGTTCCCTACTAAAAGATACTTTATTTCCACATTGTTTTCCTTACCACAAAGACAAACAAATCCAAACCTTCTGTTTGTATTTCTGATTCTTTCTCATTAGCACTAGCGATTTGAAAGACCTCACAGGATTCACTAAAAGCGTCCTAGCTTTCTATATCCATAGAAAAAGAAGTTCATAAGTGTCCCCCTTTTGATTAAGAAGAGGGGCCAGGAAAGAAACTCTACAGTTATTTCAATCATTAAAGATAAGCACAGACCATATTCTACTACCAGGCAAATATCAGAGTACCTAATATCAGAGTACCTATCAGTGGTGGGAAATCAAAATATAGCTTAGACTAGAGTTTTTATGAATAGGGGTATTTCCCATATACAGAGACATGAACAAAAAGAATCCCTTTCATCCCACCCAAAGCAAATGTACTTAGTTTTTCAGGCAGAGGTATGTGGAAATAATGAAGATCATTTGTCAGCTTGAGGTAGTGGTGCTACAAAGATGTGAGAGGATTTTCCCCTTTTTATTTCTATTTCCCAGTAAAAACTCCCTTCCTCTATCACTCTTCCTCCCTTTCCCCTTCTTTTATGGTTTTGTGTACCTGTGATTACAGGACCTTATCCATGTGAAGTGTTCATACCTACTAACTGTTCACAATTTGTATAGTAAACTTCTCCATAAGGTTCTTGGAGTACTACGAAATTGATGAGAAGAGAAAGGGGCTGGGGTCTCACCGAGAGCTAACTTACGAGTTCAAATATCAACCACACACCAACGCTCTTGGAGCTGGGGAGTGACGCAAGCTCCACAACACAGCAGTGCCTCTTGTAAAGAATGACGCCACAAGACCGAGCAGTAGCTCTCAGGGTTTGAGGGTCACGACCCACGAAGGCCTGGGCCAGCAAAGGAATGGAACCACCTTTACTGATACAGCCTAGGAACACAGTGACACGCAGCGCTCAGAGCTCAGCAGCGTGCTCAGTTTGGGCCCTTGGTGTCAGCCCAAAAGGCCCTTTCTCATTGACAAATACAAAGGCTCACTTTGCTTGGGCTTCCAGGCCAAAGAGGTGGTGTCACAGCTAATCTGTGACAGCAGCTGTCCCTGAGTACAACCCCATTGTTTCCACTGCCACTATGACAATACTTATGGAGTCAGGATTGCCAACACAGGGGAGTCTGGCAGTTCAGTTCTATTTTTATGGACAGAAACCCTGATTGGTAGTCTTAAGGTCCCAGGAAGGAAGCCCAAAAAGATGGTAACGCATAGCCTCGGGCTGGCTGGCAGATTTCCCTTCCCCATATCCATGGTCACTGGGGACCTAGACAAGGTAAATGGTCTGGGCTTCATCTCCACGCCTAACCTCCATGCACTGCTGAGGATTCTGTTGTGCTGTATTACACTAAAGATGCAATACCTAACATTTTATGCCATCTATGGTAAACCGGGGGAGTATTTCCCTATGTTCCTCAGTGACAGGATGGCTGAGACCAAAAGTTCATGCACTTAACATGCTAACAGTGCCACCACACTCTTCCTCAGAGTTGGGCACTTCACAATACCATTTACGGCAAAGCCAACCTGCTATCCCGAATATTTAAGATATAGTAGTAACAAACATCCAAAGTATTAGGCCAACTGAGGTAAAAAAACAAACACTATCCCATTGTTCTTTAATTATGACAGAAATTTTTTATGTTTACTGGCCTTTCATATTTATTTTTCTGCACAATATCTGCTCAAATCCTCTGTCTTGTTTGTACTGGACTATTAGTCTTTTTCGTTTATACAAGATCTTTGTCAATTAGGGAAAATTTCCATTTGTGGTACAAATATTTTTCCTCAGTTTACTTTGATTAGAATATTTTTCCACTCAGAATTTAAAATACATGTATCCATTTTTCTCCTCTATGACATCTGGTATTAAATCTGTTTAAAAAGAAAGTATCACAACAAAAATATAAATTAATTCATGCTTTCTTATTGTAGTTTTGTTTTTAGGATTTGTTTTTTTAAATCTACCTCAGTCTGAATGTTTTTGTTACAGTAAGGATCTAAGAGCTATTTTCTCTAAACATGCCCTTTTTCCTTTCTGATGGACAAACTATCCCAGTTACATTCCTAGATGACTTTAGGTCTATTTCTGGATTTCCTATGCTATTTCACTGCCCCACTTCTTCAGTAGGACAAATTATTTTGATTATTTTAGCTTCAAAATATACTAATACCTACTCTGAATATCCACTTTTGGTAGCTATTCTTGCACACGAACTTTCCTAATATTATTGTCACTTTGGTCAAGCTTCCCACAATCCCAGAAGAGCTAATCCTATTTGCCTGGTGAAGTATCCTTTATGTCTGTAGTTAAATTTAATGACTGTTTTACACAGTTCTGAATATTTCTTCAGTTCTAAATTTATTCCAAGGTAATTGAGGGTTTTGGTGTTGCTATTTTTGAGATCTTTTGTTTCATTATAATACTTTTTAAAAAAGTAACATACAACAAAGTTAAAAAATTAAACTTTTATCAATAAGGTTATGTATCCGGCCAGGGGAAAGTTCTTACTCTGACATCTGTGTTCATCATTCCCTTGCTTTTGCTTATAGTTTTATCACCTATATGTGTTTGTATCCCAAATAATAAAACTCAGTAGCAAGCATAAAGTCAGTTATATGAGCAAAAGAGCAATACTGTCACTATTAAAAGTTTCTAGAAAGGTTGGGGATGTAGTTCAGCAACATAAGCAACTGCCTGACAAATATAAGGTCCTTAGTTCAATTCTTGGTACTAAAAAAAAAAAAAAAAACTTCTGAAAAACATAAACTTAATTTGAGGTCAGAGTCTGATACAGCTTTCACAGAACAAGAGTCTTTTTTGGTGAGTCAGTGGGCGATTACTGGCAAGCCAAGGAAGATAGAAGGCTGCTTACAACCAAGGTATATGGCAGATTACAGGGCAAAACAGGTCTCCTATGAAGACATGAATCAAAGTGAACTGCTTGGGACTTTGTGCTTTTATGATCTCTGAGGGTTTTGTGGTGTAACCTGGGAACATTCTCACTTGAGATTTGGCTTTTTGGAGTAGGTTACCATTTGTCCACTTATATCACTGCTTTCACAATTTTAATATTTCTGTTCCTCAGTTCTTGTGGTTTTGCAACTTATACCTGGAGAGCTATATATATATATAGTTAAGTGGTTAAGTACTTATCTAGCACACCTTAGGCCCTGGGTTCAATCCCCAGCACAAATGGGAGAAAATCTCTGGGCTATAGGAGATCAGCAGCGAACAAAATTAATGTGTTCGATTTGTTATTTTAATTCAGAACTCCACTTGAGTTTTAATCATTATTGTTTGTGTAAATGAACATGGCTGTTTAGTATGCTACCAACCTTAATTCTGACATTCTGATAGTTTTCAGTTGGAGGGGGGCTCCCAAGTATATAAGTACATAAACTACATAATAACAATGCCTATACCTTGCCAATATTTACATATTTTATCTCTCTTGAAAAACTGTATTTTTGGGCCGGGGATTTAGCTCAGTGGCTTAAGCGCCTGCCTGGCAAGCGCGAGGTCGTAAGTTCGATCCCTGGTACCAAAAAAAAGAAAAGAAAACAAACACTGTATTTTCAAGAAAGTGGTGATAATGGACATCCTTGTTTTGTTCCAACTCAGCGTTAATGGAAATGCTTCAGGGTAGGTTCAGTGAAAAATATAATGACTTGGTTTGAAATATACCTTCATAAAAACAAACAAAAAAATCCAAACAAATGAAAAAATATATATATTCCTACTTAACTTTTTCTTTAAACCACGAATTAATAATGAACTTTAACAAATACCATTATGGCATTTACTAAGATGAACAAAGTTCTCTTAGACTTCTCAAAATAGCATGTTATCAATAATCTCCTAAAACTGGACAAGTCTTTTATGCTTAGGGTGAAGCAAATTTACCGTTTACTATTCTTTTAATTTGTTCCTGGATAAATTTGCTAAAGTTTTAGTTTAAGATTCCTTATATACACATCCATTTGCTTTACGTATCAATAAATAAAGGAGATAAATCAATAAATAAAGAAGATAAATAAATAAACAAAGGAGATGGGGCCACAGTTTTTGTTTTGCCTATTTATATCAAGTTTGATGCTTACAGAAATAATAACCTTCAAGATTTGCTTCTTTTTTTGTTTCAGTGGAAGAGTTTAAATAGAACTATCTAGGTCCTGAAATTTGAAGGACTTACTTATAAAACCATCTGGTTCTTCCCATCTCCTTTAGTGATTAAACAGAATCAGAAACCCTCTGCCTATGTGTTCTATGCCCTGCTACTTGAGACATGAGATCTGTGGCCGTCACCAAAAAGGACTGAAGGGTAGGTCATCTCTGGAGATAGGAGACCTGAATATTAGAGGCCCTTGTGAAGGCAAGACAATCAAGAAATACTGGGTAGCAAGCCTCCTTGTTTATTCTTGGTATTATCTATGTTTCCTGAGGTTTTTTCCTTACTGATCTTATACATTTGTAAGTTATAATAAGGCTATGTCTAGTTTTCTGTTTATTTCTGCCCATAAGTTCAACATATCCTTTCTTTTGGCTGACTCTCTGCACACCTAGCTAACTAATTTGCAATTTTTATTTTTTAACATAGACATTGAAGGCTACCAATTTTGTTAATTGCAACTCTGTGACCACAGGCCACAAATTTCAGTACCTGTAATGCTTTCATGACCATGTAGATCAAAATGTCTTTTCAGCTTTCATTTTGATTTTTTAATCATCTTTTATACAATAGAGTACTTACTTAAGTTTCAAGCATACTTCTCTAGAATTTTTTTGAATGTTTACTGTAGATGTCTACATCCCTAAATAATATTACCACACTACACAAATGGTATCATACTATATATATTTTAGTGACGGAATTATTTTGACTTTATTTTACATTTATAAGACTCAACCATGGTGACAATTTTTAAACATAGTCCATTATGAATATTTGGGGATGGTTTTCAAATTTCATGATTATAAAATGGTATCATAAGAAACAATCTGCCATGCATGGTGGTACATGCCTGTAATTCCAGCACTTGGAAGGCTGAGGAGAGAGGACTGCCACAAGTTGAAGGCTAACTTGGGCTACACACCAGTAGTTACACCTCAAGGCCAGCCTGAACTACTTAGGGAGATCCTGTCTCAAAAAAACAAAAACAAAAAACAATCATCTTCTACATGTATTCGTATGTACAATGTATATATGTAAGTGTTACTTTATGGTATTAGAAGAATTGCATTTTCAACTTTTCAATATAATTGTTATATGATCTTTTAACAAAAATATATCAGAGTTCTTATTACTGTACATCTTTGTCAATGATGTAAATTTTTGTCACTCTGAAGGATGTGCAATAATCATTCCTAATTTCAACGTGCATTTCCCAAAATACTAGGGAGGTTAAGTCATCTTGGCTTTTCTTGGTTACATTTTTTTGTGAGTGAACTGTATTTATATTTTTTCCCTACTAAATGGTATGACTTTTTTTTTCTTGGTCTTTGGTCTTACTGAACTGTAATAGTTCTTTTTTTTTTTTTAGCGAGTACCAGCAATTAAACTCAGGACCTCAACGCTTGCCAGGTAGGCACTGCATCACTGAGCTATATCCCTGGGTCCTGTAATAGTTCTTGAATATATTGAGAACACTATCTTTGTGATTACAGTATAACAATAAATATACTTTTTAACTGTTCATGTCATGAGGTTTTTAAAATAATACATTATTATAAGGCTTAAAACCAACAGAAAACCATTTGCTGTTTGTTGATACATATATGTGATAAAACTACATAGTAAAAGGAAGCAGGTAATTAAAACACAAACCTTAAAACTGTGATTATCTCTCAGGAGAGGCAAGGTAATAAGCAAAAAGCTGATGTAATCATAATGTCCTCATTTTTTAACTAGGTGGTAAATTCACAGGCACTGGTTTTATTATTATCCATTATAGATTATAGATGTTACATAAAATCTTACATATGTATCATTTATTACATGAAATTTTTCTGTCTCCATAGACCATAATTTACATTATTTAAAGAATACTGTTACTGTTGGATATACAGACTAGACAACTCTTGAAGCTTTGTTAGTCGATATACAGACTAGACAACTCTTGAAGCTTTGTTAGTCACAATTTAGACATTTCCATGAATAAAAAGTTAGTGTGAATTTCTAGTATTCTTTAGGATCATATTTTAGAAGTTTATTGCCTATCTAGTTGACCATACTACTGTAGAAGTAGAAGTCTTATTAATTCCTAATTTTCTTAAATCATGGTCCTCAATTTAAAAAAAAAATTCAGTGTTTTACCTTATCATATTTCAAGAGATCTTTTGTATGTATTACCAGATATCACATTAATATAATTGACAACATAATTTTAAAAATCTAACGAACATGTTAAGACAGTCATGACAAAGCAGAAAAGAAAATCTAGATATTTAAAAAATCTAAATTCTATCATCTGCTACAATGATCAATACTTGAAATCTATAAGATTTCATAATTCAATAATTTAAATTTAATAATTTCAATACCATAAAAACTTAATAATTTTAAGTTACAGTTAATTATGGGAGTTTGTTTTGTTATTACCTTGTTGCTTTTGTTTTTTTGGCATGCCTGCAGCTGAACCCAGGGCCTTCACACTAAACCAAATCCTACATTCTCTTTTATTTTTTATTTGGAGATAGGGTTTTGCTAAATCCCTATATTGCCCAGCCTGGGCTTGAACTTGTGATCCTCTTTCTTCAGCCCCCGTGTATTGGAACCACTACGCCTGGTTAATTATGGGAGTTTTATTTGACAACATTTAGGTTAGCTCTAGTGTCTGAGGCTTCTGTTACCAGAGATGAGGCTCCACATACAGGTCAGGATCATCACGGACTAAAAGGATGTTAGGACAGAATGATTTGAGGGGCCAATCTGTAGGTAAGTGGGAGAAGGAACAAGAGAAACACAGGAAGCATTGCTTCTGACTCTCTTGGCTCCACCTGGATAAAAGTAAACACCCATTCTGCTCTTCTCTCCCATGGTGCACAGCTGTGTAGCACCTTGCTTAATCCTGTTTTTCCAGCTACAGAATGATTAAATCCACTCCATTTGTGGAGACCTCTAAGAAAACAGAATGGATAAGATTTATGAGGGGAGGCTGGGCACAGTGGCGCAAGCCTATAATCCCAGTGTTAGGGAGGCTGAGGCAGGATTGCAATGAGTTTGAGGCCCAGCCTGGGCTACATACAAGACACTGAAAAAAAAAAAAAAAAAAAAAAAAAAAAAACATTATGTAGGGAAATCACCAAAGCAAACTGGAAGCAGGTTTAAAAAAAAAAGTCTAGTGGGCATAAACTTAACTTTTGTTTTGTTTTGGGTTTTTTTTTGAGGCAGGGTCTCTGTAGTGGAGGCTGGCCTAGAACTCTCGGCAAACCTTTTGCTTCAGCCCCAAGTGCTAAGGTTACAGCACTCCTGGCTAATCTTATTTTTCTTTTCTGGTTTTTTTTTTTGTATTGGGGATCGAACTCACAACCTCACGCTTGCCAGGCAGGTGCTTACACCACTAAGTTAAATCCCCAGCCCCTGAAACTTATTTTGCTTAATGTTTTCATTATAAAATCAAACAGATGTGAAAAGTAAGGCAAAATATATTTATCTTCTAAAAGTTACAGGGTTATAACACTGGAGTAAAGCACTGCAGAGGATAAGGTGGTATTAGGACGATTCTTTCTGCTTTTATACGCTTTAATAATATTTGCATTTTGTTCATCGTATCTTTACATTAGTTGTATCATAATAACTTTTAAAAGACGAGGTTTTTTTAAAAAAAATCCCTTAGGGCTTTTCAAATCATAAAATTTCTCTCTCTTAATTTTTTAAAACCATCTGTTCAAGTTACACAGTTCTGTTTTTACTTGGAAGCTGCATCATCTTTGGTCAGGAACTGAAATCTAAAAAAGGGATGTAAGACTGTAAGGGAGATCTTTAGCAGAGTACCTGGAACATTCCAGAATATTAATAAAGAGAAAGAAAAAGAAAGCAAGAAAGCAAGCAAGAAAGAAAGAAGAGGGAGGGCTCTTTCTATTACAATAAAAATGCCGTTTTCCCCTTCTGCTTCCCTCCCTTTCTTGTTCCTAGTACTGGGGACTGAATTCAGACCCTAGTCCATCATAGAGAAACACCTCACCACTGAGCTACATACCCATGCTTTAATCTGAGACAGGGTTTCTGTATTTGCCCAGATTGGCCTCAAATTTGTGATCCTCCTTCCTGAAACTTGCAAGTACCTGGGATTACAGGAAAGCACCACCACACTCAGCTAAACATGCTTTTTTATTCTAAAAATCACTTTTATTTTCATATACTTGACCTCTTTTAATTTTCATTATAATTCTGTATCACAAGAAAGAACTAATGGAAATACAAAGAATAAAGTCTGTAATATGACCTCTTGAACACATTATCTTTCATTATTTACCCACTAAAAGATTTTAAAAACAAAACATAAGAAAAACTGTCTAATGCTGATCATTTATAAAGCTCAGAATTCACTTACCTGGTATGTCCTAAGGATTCCCTCCATATTGGTAGCATCACAACCGGTTTAACTGCACATTCCAAAATAGCTAAAGCTAGTGCAAATTCTCTGGGTTTGCTACACATCTGAACTGCCTTGATCCAATTTGCTCTGTATTTCAGAAAAAAAATTATTTCATTTGGTTCATCTTAAATTAAAAGCATAATAGTTGTGATTTATAATGACTCCATCTTATAGTATATGTAAGATGCAGGTGACTGTACTGCTCTTGAAAGCTTCTAGCTCCCAGAGGCACACATTTTAAACACTGCAAGATATCCAGAGATCATTCAGGCTTCCCCATTCCTTTACCTTCTATGATGTTCTGAAACTTTGGTCCTTGCAGGATTCCAGGGATAAAGGCTGATTTCCAAAAATCATCATTTAGAATCCCATGTATCTACCTTGATCACTGTTTGCTGACTAAAGTGATTTCATTTAATTCATTGGCAATGACATTTAAAATGTAGGTGTATGCCTACAGTAATAGTTTCGCAAGTATATAGTATATTTACAGCAATAATTAACCTTTCTTTTTACCTGTGTGAAGCCCAGTTGGGATGAAGAAAGGGTGAAGGAATGTTGTTTTCTAGCTGAGTGATAGTCAGTCTCAGAGTAGAAATTGTAAGGACTTTGGAGCCATGGACAGAACCATTCCATCTGAACTCTCCTGCTGGCGTCAAACAGAATTTATGTGCAAGGTGCCTTCTCTTATCATGATCTTCCCTGTGCTGGTGCTTATTCAAAGCAAATGAATTGGTAGAGTACTGATTATGGTAGACGCGATACTTTCCTTCTTGACCCAATTTAAAGTAATTGTTGATATTTCCTTTCATGACCACTTCCTTTTTCGTGCTCAATCGTGAAATTTCTCCTTGAGAGTTAACTACTAGTACCTAAACAAGAAAATAGAAAGATTTCATAATTCAGCCAAAGATGCAAATTATCTGATCAACTGTCTCTTAATAATCACACCTTATATCCCAAATTACTTTAAGTACATCTTATGACTGAGTTGTTTGAAGTTAAAATACTAAACTAAAAGTGAAAGCAGCTTACAAAACATTCAAGATATGCCTGCAAAAAGAAGTAAAACTAGTATTTCTTAAATAGTATATGTTAAGACACGACTAAGTAATTTATTTTTCAGTGCTGCGGATCAAACTCAGGGCTCTGGGCATGTTAGCAAGCATTATACCACTAGGCTACATCCCCAAGTCCACCAATTCCTACTTTTACAAATCTCAAATATATACATGAAAGTAAGTGTACTGTATATTATTCACTCATCACTATACCAACTCATTCTTTAGGGAAACAAGAGGGAGAGGATTACATGTACTATAACTCCAAAATTTTTCTGTTTCTACTTTGTTTTACCTTTAGTACAAGAGCACATGGATACTTTAGAATGCTTTGAAAAGTTGATCCTAACCCTTTAGTGGATTATAAAATAGACAGTGAGTCTTATTTAACTTATAAAAAAATAAAATAGCTGCATGTGGTGGCACATGCTTATAACCACCCCAGCACTCAAGAGGCTAAGGCAGGATTGTTGCATGTTTTAAGACCAGCTTGGGCTACATAGTGAGTTCAAGGCCAGTCTGAACTACATAGCGAGACGCTGTCTCAAAAAACAAAAAATAAAATAGACTAGATACATTATAAGAGAAAATATCAGAATAGTTCTGCTATAGTAAGGTATGTACTATTTCAGGGAGCTTTTGAATATGTGTACCAGGCTGCTACAAAAGAAGTATCTATCTTAGTAAGGGTCAGAGTGAAAAAGAAGTTTAAAGGTCAATGGTAAGCCAGGCACGGTGGGGCACTTTGGTAAGAGGACTGTAAACTCAAGTACAGCCTGCACAACTTAGTATGACAAAATCTCAAAACATTAAAACAAACAAACAAACAAACAACAACAACAACAAAAAACCTGTTGGAGATGTAGCTTAGTATGAAGGTCTTGGGTTCAATTCTCAGTACAGCAAAAAAGAAAAGAAGAAAGCCAATGACTTAAGCACCTAATCTGATGCTATGAAGAGAACACTGTATATTGTTGCTTATCTACACTGCAAATAATTCATAACCCTGGGGGACACCTTCATGGCCACTATTCTGTCAACACACCTAGGGAAGGGACAGAGATAGAATCCCAGTTTTGAGCCTCTTATTTATAATTACAGCTGAGATACTGTGCTATCCTAGGCACTGTGTTGTAAGTTATCAAGGGGTTAGCACTATCCTATTAGCTGCGGGTTTACTGAGGTGATCACAGTTAAAAAAATCTGCACTTCTTTATAAAAGCCCACAAATAATCCATTCACTTACAATATATGAAAAAGAAGGCTTTCTCTTTTCAGAATTATATACAAAACCAGCCATGTGGTATCACCCACTTACAGCATCTCTACACATGAACTGACATGTGCGTGTTCAATTATACATACAAGCTGAACGCTTGTCTTCATTACCCACCACACTCGTGGAAATAAGGGAAAATATAATTCAAAAGTAGGTCCATCAACTTGCTATTGTTATTTTAAAGGTACACTTAGAATTATTCATATTCCATGGAATTTTTTTTTAAACAGAAAAAAACCATACCTCTTTGCCTTCTTTAAATAATTTATTTGCCTCATGGGCTGCAGCTGCTACTTGCTGGCTCTTCAGCTGACTAAGTTTGCTGTCTGGATTCCGTAATCTGGTGATAATGCGAGTTGAGCCAGACGCTCCTCTTCCAGCTCCCAGAGAATCACTTATTTCCCCATTAGACTTCTCAGATCTGAAATCACCTATTTTTAAATGAAAAAGCCACAAAGTAATTGCTGACAGCAATAAATAAGGATGTCTTATTTATCCAAAACTCCTATGTGGCATACATCTAAGATCCAGAAAGCAAACAGGTAAGTAAGGTCCTTGAATGGCCAAAGCAAATGTTATTAATTCTTAAGTGTTTTACTTAAAACATTTCAGAACCTTAGGTGAGTCATTATTTTTAAAAAATACACATGTGCAAGTTTATGTTTCAAAACTTATCTATTGTAAGATAGGGGCTGCAACAAATTTACCAGTAACAAATGTAACACCTCAAAATGCACACTAATAATGTTGCCTTACATATTCAATATAGATTTCTGTAGCAAAACCCTATCAGTAACTTTAGGAAGAATTCCTCTGAAATTCTGTTCAAATACCTAAGTGCTAAGTGAATTTTCCCCTAGAGAAGTTAATTATTTATGTAAAGTTACTAATATAAAAGTCAAGTAAATAAGCTTTTTTAATACAGTAAAGTTCTCTCGGTATTTTCATAGTAATTTAATTTTTCAGATTATTCAACACCCTAGGAGCACTTTCTGCTTTGTATATACATGAATCTCACTTTGCCAGAAAACGTCTATTTGTACTAAAACTGCTGTCCAATTCCCATTGGCCAAATAGCTAAACAAGATCTATTTTTTTTTTTAATTTAAAGCTTAAACAAAAATTCAGTATGGCATTGATGTAAATGAAAGGACAAAGGATTTACTACATTATATATTGTAAAAATGGCATTCTAAGTGACTAGAGACTTATCTTAGATAGCTAAAGACAGCTTATCTTTATTTTTTATCTTTTTACGTCCAGGATATTATTTATTATGGAAGGGAAAGACAGCTTATCTTTAGATAAGCTTCCAAAAACTGGCTGTGCGTTTTTTTTTTTCAGAGGGTAGACAAGTTTAGTAAATATCCGTTCATTTAATCTGCCCCATACCCCTCTTTCCTTTGGGGAAATCCTTCCCCAACATCCTCACACACACTTTAATCATGATTTGGCCAGGGCTATAAATATAGTATCTTGTGCCTTTGGGGTCAACAACAGGATCCTACTGGCCAGAAAGAGCAGGTCACTTTCTGCCACACTGACTGTCCCAGGAACTAGCTGTTTGGCCCACTCCAATTTGTGAATCAGGAGATAGAGAAAGGGTTTCTGCTGTTCTTTTAGTGAGCAGGAAGGGTATAAATGAGGAGCTGACTACTGCTCCTCCCACAACATGGAAAAAAATGTCATTAACAGGAAACAAGAAGCCCAAAGAAGGAAAAAGGGAGGGAAACAGCAAGGCAGAGAAAGAGGGACAGAAGACACACTTTAACTGTAGTTTCCTGGGTCCAATAATGCATCTGAGGCTGTCACTAGCCATGTACTTCCTTTCAAGTGTGTCAATAAAGCTCCCTTTTTGCTTAAGCAAGTTTAATGGATTTCAGTCAAAACTACAAAGTCCTAATAATCTAGTAGACTATTTTAAGATTTTGACTCAAAAATATGGCACTGAATAAATCAAGACACAGTGGGGTTACTGCGCGTCTTGGGAAGTCAGACTGGAAAGGTGGGAACCCTAGATGTGTAGCAGTAAAATCGGTCACACATCAATTATCCCTTGGATCTCAGATTATGACTGTACAAAAGCTAAAGTCTTATGTCAAGATGCTGAAAACTACAGTGGCCACTTCTTGCAACCATCTATAATGTCCACTAGTAAAGACTTTAGAGACATCGTTTTGTCTAGGTTGGATTTCCTAAAGACAAAAATGAACAGTGCAGAACTTATAAAAAGCAGCCCTTCAATTTAGAGTCAACAATACTGCTCAGAATCAATCCTTTGCCACTTGTTCAGTTTAGTGCTAATAAGGGAAAGAATAGAAAATTCATTCCTGGAGTAAGACTTAAAGGACAGAGTTAGAAAACAGGGCTAAGAGGAGAGGTCTTTACTGAAGACTCTTTGCCCAAGGGCCATAATCATACTATTAAAAAGGAGTAAATCACTGCAATGCCAACTGGCGACACAGTACACATCTACTCCCTCCTAGTTTCTGTAGCTCATAGGTTAATGATGCCGGGGTCAGAAGCCTACACAATGTCTATTTACCTGGAGGTTAGGGATACTAGTCTAACCAGGGGACACCTAACTTACACAGCATTAGCCAGGGGACACACAAGTTATACAGCATTAACCACTAGCAGTGTACTTATGAATCTATAGGCAAGTGTTGCCAGAGAAAACTCCAAACCTGCCAAGTTGGGATGTATGACTGTCCAACCCTACAGCAATTCCCAGTACCCATTCCTAGTAAAAGCCAGCAGGAATTGGGCTGCTAACACAGAATGGTTCCCAGATGGGCAATCTTGGGTCTTCTCACTTTTCATTCAAATTATCTTCCCAGATTTATCAAAGAGCCCCTCCACTATCAGAATAATGAGTGTTACAGGAAGTTAAATTTATAACTTGGCTCTCAGATTGTGAGTTCAAGGTAAGTCATACCCAAACCTACTACAGTTAATGCAGAAATTCTAGGTTTAGGTCAAGATACAATTATAATTACTGGGTATAACTGTGGCACAGAAATTTTTGGAAGTTTTTAGTTGTGGCTGAGATCTGTGTACCATCTTAGACAAACGCATTTTGAGTGGTATGTATGGATCCAATATAAGTACACATGTATGTGCTATCAAAGGATGGAGTTGTGGACATTTATGTAGTCTACCTTCACAGAATCCCTCTATATTTGGAAAACCATTCCTACCCCACTCCAATCATATACTTTGCTGGAGTCATCAATCATAATACCTTGCCTGCCCTGGCCACAGGGATGAGAACAATAGATCCAAGATAGGCCACTCAAATTCCTTCCTCAAGGACTTTTGATTTGGAGCAGTAGGGGCCTTGCCTTTGGGTCACAGACCTTGAAAAGATATGAATATAAATTGCTGGTGCCATCTTTCCTGCCACTTGGAAAAAGCCTGTCTGTATTAGGAGAGAATGAAATTAAAACATAAACATATGCAGATCCAAAGGTGAGAGAGAGAAAGAGAGGAAGACAGAGTCATTATACCTCGGGGTCCAATTACGCCATGATGATGGCACAGACTGTACAATTGTATCAGCTAATTAAAGTTATTCTTGGGCCGGGGGTTTAGCTCAGTGGCCTAAGTGCCTGCTTGGCAAACATGAGGTCATGAGTTCGATCCCCGGAACCAAAAAAAAAAAAAAAAAAAAAAAAAAAAAAAAAAAAAAAAAAAAAAAAAAAAAAAAAAAAAAAAAAAAAAAACCTTCATTTAAGTTAATTTAAGCTGGTTTGGTCACTTGCAATTTAGAAAATTCTAATTAAAATAGTTCTCCAGTTCATATCATATAGAAAATTAGCTTAAAAGCAAAGTTAGACATCTTATGAAAAATTACTGTAAAAAAGTATACACTCTTGGAAGAAAGGTAATCTTCCTTAATGAGACTCAAAATCAAGACACCCTGAAGAAAAAGATTAAAAATTTTAATTACATAAAACTATAAGAAGTTTAGCTCAGTGGTGTAAGTGCCTGCTTGGCAAACATGAAGTTGTGAGTTCAATCCCCAGTACCAAAAAATAAAAAATAATAAAAACAAAAATTAAAAAAAAGTTTTGTATGACCAAACAGCGGAGCTAAAAACAATTTCTATATAAATGCATGTAAAATCAAAAAATTAATAGTCATAATACATAAAGCATTCATAAAACCAAGGAAAAATGTAAAAAACAAAACAAAAATAGAAACAGTGACTAAAGATATGACTAATCAATTTACAGAAAGCTCAATAAACATATAATATATACAACCATACTGTTAAGCAAATTATGGGGTATGCAAATTTTTAAATGAAATACTTTTTACCATTGGTAAAAGTATAAACAGGTTAATGATACTGAATTTTGGTAAAAAAGAAACAGACATGTGGATAATTGTTATAAGTCCTTGATGTACAACAAAGTAGTAGTCAATAATATTTTTAAATGAACCTATCATATTATCAGTAATTGCATTTACTGTTTCTACACTTACACAAGTACACAAAGATATATATGTTAAAGATGTTAAAAAGCACCATTTGTGGTAAGTATCATGCAGCAGTTAAAAATAGTAAATTTATAACATGAAAAGAAACCCTAACATGTTATTTAGTGTAAAAAAAGATGCAGAACAATACATGCAGAATGATCCCATGTATGTTAAAAACAAAAAAAACAAAAAAACAACATTTTTTAAAAAGACCTGTGTAAACATACATACATGGTAACTGTAGGGAAATGTAACTGTAGGGAAAAAGGTTTAAAATGTTACACACCAAACTGTTGGAGGTGTTTCACTTGAGGACAGGGTATGAAAAGGATCTGGGGTGTTTTTTTCCTTCTGTGTACTTTTATATTTTTTAAATAAAAACAATGAATTCAAGCATTATTTGTATTAAAAACAAAAACAAGAAAAATGTGAAAATAAAATCTTAACCCATCCCATCAAACTTTCGTTTAAAAAATTCAAAATACGAAAAAAGAAAAGAAAAAAAAAGAAAAGAAAAGGCTCCCTTTAATGGATTAAGTGTGTTCTTACCTATCTCTTCTTGAATAGAGACAGGTGTATGGGATTCTCTTTCTCCATTTTCAGGATCATCAGCTGCCTTAGGAGATTCACTCTGGGAGGAATTTAGTTCACTGCTGCTGTTACTGTTTTCCAGATTAGGATGGATGGAGGTAGTGGTAGCACTAGTGTTACTGCTGTCACATGTCTTGTTAGATTCTTCTAGAAAAACAGAATATCTGATTTTTAAATTGGAAATCACATAAAAACTGATTGTCAGAAAAGGCATTTGTTGCAAAAATTTATTACAAAGTTGTTTTAAAACTAAAAACTGAACATGTATGAATAATGTACTGTGTGAGTTTTTTAAAGTTTCTCAGTCTCTTCATTCAGCTCACAAACTCTTATCATCTACAGTGCAAAGCAGACAATCTTAGAGATAAAGGAAAAATCAAAAATATAAAACAAAATGATCGATATATCCTAGCAGTTTTGCTGAGGTACTATCTTAAAACCTGAGCCTACACTCTTACTCTTCAAATCTAAGATTATGTTAAGTTTATATTCTTATGCTTCTTGCTCTTCAAATGTACTCAAACGGAATTAAACAGGATTACTTATCTTCAAGATTTTCTGCCTGAACTCTAGGCCTCCAGGTAATGCCTAAATGTGATTAACTTTTTAGGATAATTTAAAAGCACAACTAAGAGCTTAGTTCCTAAAAGTATATCAAAATTAATCCTGCCACGAACTGAAAGTCTAACTCTATTCATGGTACCTCAGAAATTAAGTCTCCCTTTGCACTTCTGTTTGCCACTACTGAGAAACTCTTCAAGTCTCTAAAGGAAAAAGTGGCTGATAGTGTGTCACACTGATGAGAATGTATGAGCTCTTAAAATTGTTTTTTTGTTTTGTTTTGTTTTATTTTAAATCAGTACCGGGGATTGAACTCACAACTGCTCGCTTGCAAGGCAGGCGTTTATGCCGCTAAGCTAAATCCCCAGCTGATAAAATTGTTTTTTGAGGGGAAAAAAAACCTCAACAATCTGATAGAATATGGGAAGATACAGGAATAATTATAAAAGAAACGAAAGTCGCCTTCAAACTTATGAAAGTATCCTCACTTAATTTATGCTAAGAAATACCCAACACTAAAATATTTAGAAAAACCAACTTCTTAGCTTAAAAGAATGGCCAAAATCCACAATACATGCAAAACAGAAAGACAAGCTGTTAACAGTTCCACAATTTGCTGGTTCAAGGTGGAGAAAGGGAATGGACAATTTCCAGAAAAATTACACATGCATTTATTCTCCATTTGGCAATTCCATGTACTAACAAAAACATTCAATTACTTAGCTACTTATTGCAGTATTATTTATAATATTAAAAGACCAGAAAAACAATGTCCAACAATAAAAAACTTGCTGGGCTGGGGATTTAGCACAGTGGTTTAAGTGTCTGCCTGGCAAGCGCGAGGTCGTGAGTTTGATCCCCCGCAGCAAAAAAATAAAGCACTTGTTAAATAAAAAATGATTCATGCAACAAAATACCACACAATAGCAAAGACCAAGGATAATCACTATATTTACACATGAAATGATTTCCGAAGTTAAATCTACAGAGATGTACAGAACAATTATTATAGTATGCTAACTTTCTTGTTTGTAAGAAGGAAAAAAACATGAATTTATAGACATATTTTGCTTTTATCTTTAAAAACAAACACTGGAAGAATAAATAAAAACTAATAGAAATGGCTATCTATAAGGTTAGAAAAAGATGTGATGACTTAGAAAGGCAGGGGATGGAAGTGAAAATTCTCTGCATATATCCACCTATGTGGCTTTGTAGTAATGTAAATGTTTTATATTTTCAAAACATTAAAGCTACAAATGAAACCACTAAACTGTAAAAACAAATGCATAAACTATATGTCAGTTTGTGTAGAACACAAAAAGTAAATGATTACTTGAAATGACTATGGAATATAGTATTTTGACTGTATATCCTCCAAGATATATAGGATTATATACAAATAAATATAGGACAAATAAAGAGCTGAAAACAATTTTTAACTGCTACTCGGGATTTTTACTGTCAAAAGCAGTGTTGGTATTAGGGAAGTGCTGCATATAACTGAACAATGCACATTCAGATATGTATGTTCTGTATTGAGACAAAGCAAACACATCACTGAGCCATTGTGGTTAAAAATTAAGGCTTTTAGTATAAGAGAAAATAAATACAAAGAAATCAAGTATGTCATCCTCAAATGGAACTGGAAAGATCGATGTAGATTGATGGGGGTTTTTTGTCCGCGTCCACCCCCCTCCCCCGCTTGCTTATTTATTTGTTTGAGACCAGCTCTTGCTATGTATTTCAGGCTGGCCTCAAACACACTATATAGCACGTGCTGTTATTTAACTCCCAAGTATCCTCCCCCCAAATGTTGAGATTACAGATTTTGTACCACTAACCTGGCTTCCCCAGTTCTTTCATTCTGTCTGTTTTGTTTCTAGGATTGATGCCAGGGCCTCAAGCATGCTAAGCAAGTGCTCTCCTACTGAGCTACATTCCCACCTCTTTTTAAATTTTTCTTTTGAGACAGGTTCTCATTCAGTTGCCCAGGCTAGCTTCAAGCTTGTGACCCTCCTGTCTCAGCCTACTGAGTAGATATGATTACAGGTGTACACCACCACACCTAGCTTGCCCAATGTACTTCCAAACACTATCTAACAAGAGCCTGATAGCAATATGAACCTCTTGGATCAAAATGTGGTCTCTAAATACCCTTGCCCACAAAAAGGAGCCAAGACTTTTTGGGAGGAAAAAAAGTTCTAAGTCTAGTATATAGGACTATCATTATTCCAAAAAGGCAAGGAAACATGGACTGCTGAGATCAAAGCAAAAGAACTCAAAAGCCAACATGAAGGGACTTCCACTGGTCAATAAAATCAAAATGAATAATAACTGCAAGCAACTGAAGCAAACAATATAAAAAGACCCATAAAACTGATACTTTGAAAAAGAAAGCCAAATCCCAAGACTTTGGAATTCAGTCATCATTGAAGATAACAACACCAACTACTGATTCAGAAAGTTTGAATTTCAGAAAAGCAACTAAGCATTTATTTTACTATTCTTGCTCAAATTCTGTTTCAGTATTTTCAAATAGATTTAGTTAATGAGGAAAGATTCTTTACAGAAGAATTCTAATTTTCAAAAAAATATAATTAAGATCTGTATTACAACCTCTAAATAGACACCTGATTCTGGAAAGATCACAGCCAATGAATGAAAGGTTAATGAAGAACCCTACAATCTCATTACTTTAACTTTCTGATCGACTGTCAATTTTAGCATTTCTAAAGGTAGAACAACCAGGAATAATGAGATATGAAATACCTAGCACACTGCTCATGAAATACTCTTCCCAAAACAGCTTAGTTTGAATCTACACCTTTAGAACAAATTAAAAGTATACTGTAAGAAATGCAATAGAAAAATCCTAAATGTAGACTGTCCCACAAGAGGACAGAATAGAATTTGTTAAAAAGTCAACAGCATTTGTTTTAAAAAGTTAGGGAAATGCTAAGTATTCTGAGACTAAGAGACTCAAGCAATATAAAACCAAATGTCATCTCATGTGTAAACCCTCTTACTTGCAGTTATTTTAAACATATCAAAAATTTTTATGTTGGGCGTGGTAGAGCATGCCTGTAATCCCAGCACTCAAGAGGCAGAGGCAGGAGGACTACTGCAAGTTCAAGGCCAGCCTAAATTGAACAATGAGACCCTGTCTCAAAAAGACAATCAATAAATTTCTGAAAAACATGTTTTAAGTGAGGAAATTTGTATATGCCTAGAATATTACATGATACTAAGGAACTGTTAGCTTTATTAAAATGATGATGGTACTGTAGTTATGTAAGAAAATGTCCATATCATTAATTCTTTAGTAACGTATATAGGGCTGATATGATGTTTAGAACTTTAAAAACACATCTCAGTAAGAAACAATCCAAGTTTACACCAACAAAAATAGAGAATATACAAACTGTGGTATACTTCTACTGAGGAATATTCCAATGTCACTAATACAAAAAAATAACATACATATTAGCTAAATAATACAGAGTGAAAAAATGAAGTTCTAAAAGTCATATGCAGGGCCAGGGATTTAGCTCAGCAGCATAAGTGCCTGCCTGGCAAGAGCACAGTCATGAGTTTGATCCCCGGTACAAAAAAGTCATATGTAACATTACACTTTTACCATAAATTTCAAATATGGACCATAAATGTATATAGTTTTTAGAAAATCATACAGGTTAACTCAGTGAAGAAAGAGTATGTGAGCTATATATCACTTTAATAGCCGGCATCAAAAGCATCATCAATTCAGCAGTTTCCTTTCACTTAAGGAAAGGGAGAAGGAGAAAGGGGACTGGCTTGGGGGGATAGACGCAAGTTGGTCAAAATGTCTTAAACCTTTTCTTTTGGGGAGGGGTGGCACATGATGGTGTACACCTGTAACACCAGCACTCTGGGAAGCTGAGGAGAACAGCTGCAAGTTTAAGCTCAGGCTGGGCAATTTAGTGAAACACTGTCTCAAAATAACAAAGTTGGGGGCTGGGCATTTAGCTCAGTGGCATAAGTGTCTGCCTTGCAAGCGCATGGTCGTGAGTTCAATCCCCGGTACAGATTAATATATATATATATATAATTTATATATCATATATACATATTATTTATATTATATTATATTATTTATATATTTATATAAAATATATAAATAAATATATATGTATATATAATATATACAAAGTTGGCACTGTAGGCTAAGTGTGAAGGCCTTAGGTTCAATTTGCACTACTACACAAGCAAATAAAAATTTTATGTGACAGAGATAAAAAATTCAAAAACTGAGGCTTTGGTACCAGCTCAGTGATAAAGTATTTACCTAGCATGTGTGAAGTCCTGGGTTCAGTTCCCAGCACTGCCTACCCCAATACAAAACCTGCTATAAAACAATAATACAAATAACTCATTTAGAAAAATGCATATTATTTGGAAGAAAGGAAAGAAGTATCATACAAATAACATCAAATTCAGTAGTCATTCTTTTTATAGCCACAGAAAATCTAGATTTGTATAGTATCTCGTCTTTCTGTTTAAAAAGAATCTTATGAAATAATGAAATCTTAAGGTCAGTCCCTTATTTTATGAGCTGGTTGAATTTCAGAATACATTTTCTTATAGAAATGTAAGAAAAACAATTACAGTCTAGTTCAGCCCACAAAATCTTTTCTTCACCCATAATACACCTCATGTGTGGATTTAACTAAGAAAATTATTCTGGGGTAGGAACTTAAGATGCTCTAAGTGTATACATCTTAAATACTTGAGCTCTCTATGTCATCAGGGAGATGACAGTCCCTTACTCAGGTGTTCGGATCTAAAACATACTGGCCCACTAAAAGCACAGCAGGCTCACGTTCCATCTATTTTTCTAAGATGTTAGTAAGTCAAGGACTTCCACAAACTGTTCAAAGGCCAGTCTGAACTGCATAAGCAAGATCCTGTCCCAAAAAATAAATAAAATAAAATAAAATAAAATAAAATAAAATAAAATAAAATAAAATAAAATAAGATAAAATAAAAGATACACATTTTAAACTGAATAGAGATAATATGACATAAAAGTTTGAAAGATGCAATGATAGCCATATATACAGAGAAAGTGAAAGTCTTGACAGCAAATAAAATCTAAATTTAAAAAAATAAGTTAATTAAAAAGCGTAGTATTCATATTAAAAAGCTAGAACAGCCACAAAACAGCAAAGAAAATAAAAAAGGAAATAATAAAAATCAAATATTAGTAAGTTAGAAAAAATACACTATAAATCAAATCAATCAAAAGGATGCTAATAAAAACTGTTAAAAGTGTTTTGTTAGACAATTAAGAACATGAAACAGGTAACTTATTTCAGGGATGAAAAAGATCTGCATAAATCTGCAGACAGTAAAAGACAGGATGTTTTACAAATTTAAAATTTAGAAAGAAAGAACAAACAAATAACATCACTCTCATACAAACTCTTCAGGTCCCAAGATTATGTATGAGAGCAAAATAATCTTGATACCAAAGGCTGATACAGACACTATCAGAGAAAGAAAATACAAGCCAATCTCGTTTAAGATTTTAGATTTTAAAAATCCTAACAAAAATACTAAACTAGATGCAGTAATATATAAGAAGAAAACTACATTGCAACTAAGTTGTATTTATTCCACGAATATGAGAATAATTTAACATTTTAAAAAAATCAATGCAGAAACTTTTGTTTCTAGTCAACATGGAGGGACTAGACTTACTCTCTGCTCTGGAACAATTACAAGCAAACCAGACCATTTAACAGAAAGTCAACAAAGGAAATGATGGGTGCTTCACAACACAGACAACTCAAATGACCTATGGACTATATATTCAGATACACACAAACACAAATATAGGTACCCAGTATTCTTAGTCACCAAGGAAATGAAGACACAAATGACGATAAGATACCTCCATCTGCCCACCAGGATGCTCCCCAAGAACCCATGGAAAGGGAAACGATGATACCAGTGCAGCATGTAGAGGAGCTAGAATTCTCACACACTATAGGTGAAGTGTAAATCATATGCATTAAAGATGAGCATACACAAGCTCAATGACCTAGGAAACCCAAAGCAAGTTTAATATCTCTAGAAAGATATGCAGGAGCACAAGAACATGTTAGGTAATATTCATAAAAGCAATATTCACAATGACCCAAAAGACAAAAATTATTTATCTTGATTATCAATCTATGGAAAGTATAAACTAATCAGAACAATCTATATGATGGAATACCATACCATATCATATGCTGTTACATTCCACCAATTGTTTTGTTTTGTTTTTTGTACTGGGGATTGAACTCATGACCTTATGCTTACCAGACAAACCCTTGAGCCGTTGAGCTAAATCCCCAATTGGTATTAAAAACAAAATAGGGGCCAGGGGTTTAGCTCAGTGGCACAAGCATCTGTCTGGCAAGTGTGAGGTTGTGAGTTCAATCCATAGTACCAACCCCCCCCCCAAACAAAACAAAAATAAATAAATAAAAGACAAAATAGTTATTAGCTTTGTGAGAGCAGGTGTTCCTGGTGGTTGAGAAGTTTCATGATGTGGTTACACAGCTGTGTTCACTTTGTGAAAAATCTATTAAGCTGTTCATTTAATATCTGTGTGCTTTACTTTAACAAAAAAGTTCATCAAAAAAACTTTCCACCCTAAAACCCTTCCCAATCTGACAACATATTTTATTGATAAGTTTTAATTATTACATCAGGAATCCAAATATATTGTGAGACTTGAGAAAAGAAAACTAAGTGAAAAATCTCTATCATGGGCATTATTTTAATCTGCCTTGAATAATTCCTCCATCCCTATTCTCTTAAAAAATGCATTTCTTCCACTAACTACAGAGGTGTCAAGAGTACTGCAGCAGCAGAGATTGGTGTAAGGACATAGTGCCTAGCACACTGTCAAATACACGGTAGGCACTTCAATAAATACCTCTTAATAAGAGCACAGAGAGCTAAAGAAACAGCAATTGGTAGAGACAATCCTCTCAATGTCAGAACTCTAGTGTGTGGTCTACTGTCCACTCTAGAGTGCAAAGTCCAATGGCTTACACTGTACTTTGGTCACTGATGTATCCCTACTTGTCTTAGAATATTTATCCACATGGGCCAAGGATTTTCCTCAGTAGCACAAGTGCTTGCCTGGCAAGCGCAAGGTCATGAGTTTGATCCCCAGTACCGAAAAAAAGAAAAAAAAGAATATTTATCTACTTGATAAAAATAACCAAATTCGGGCTGGGGATTTAGCTTAGGGGCACAAGCACCTGCCTGGCAAGCACCATGTCATGAGTTCAATCTCTCATACCAAAAAAAAAAAAAAAAATCAGGGCCGGGGATATAGCTCAATGGAACAAGCTTCTGCCACCAAGTATGGCACTGTAAGTTTGATCCTCAGTACCCACAAAACCAAAAGAAACCCAAATCCCTCTTTAAACGCCTGAACTAGAGTCTGTGGTATGGCTTAGTGGTAAAGCATGTGTGAGGCCTGGAGTTTGATCCCAATCAGCAACTACAGCACAACACAGCAAAACAGCAGTATGACACTCAACATACATCTTGAGAAATGTTTTTCATGTTCTGGGAAACAGGAGAAAAGCCGGATTTAAGTCTTTGTTCTGTTTTTTAAGGAGATAGTGTCTGGTGGCAGCTATGGACTGTTGCTAATTGCTGCCATCCAGCTTCCTTAAAACTTCTTGTTCAGGTTATCATATACCTGTATTTTTTACAAATTACACATGAAAATACTATTTTAATAGCAATGTTTAATAGAACTCATTTATTACCTCATCATTGGCTAATAACTACTGAGTCTGGAAATGGACTGCTAATCTACTTCACCCACTTCACTGTTCTTTTCTTACGAGGCTTTCTCAATCTTCAACATTGCTAACTATACATAACAGTAATAAAAAATACTCAGCGTTTACTGAGCAACTAATGTGTGTCAAGTACAGTCCTAAGTACCTTTTATGTATTATTCACTTGGCATTCTTTAAAAATGTATGTCAGACACTAGGATAATAGTTTTTAATAATGTATATCTCAGAAAAATAAACTGGTAATAAATAGTTTTAAAAAGTGAATGTATGCAAAAAACAAGTACATGTATGCAAAACACTAACCTTAGCTGTTATTTAACCGGTTTGGTTTAAAACTGTTATAAACCTGGGTATAAACCGGTTTGGTATAAAACTGTTATAAACCTGACGTAGCTCAGTGGTGGAGTGCAGGCCTAGGTTCAATTCTCATAACACACACACACACACACACACACACACACACACACACACACACACACGAGCTAGAACAGTTGAATCACATGTGAACTCATTAGTAAATCTCAGATCCACATTAAAATTGATTAATCTTAAAAGACAGCCACGCATGGTGGCACACGCCTGTAATTCCAGCACTCAGAGAAGGCTGAGGCAAGAGGATCGCTGCAAATTCGAGTCCAGCCTGGGCTACATAGTGAGTTCAAGACCAACCTGAAGTACATGAGACCTAGAAAGAAAAGAAAAGGAAAGGAGAAAAGAAAAAGAGAAGGGAAAGGAAGGGAGGGGGAGGGGAATATAATCATGATTCCAACAAAAATGAATTTTGAATTATGTTGCTGGTAGTACTCAACTTTCAAAACTTTAACTGGCTGGGCATGGTGGTGCATGCCTGTAATCCCAGCACTCAGGAGGATCACCGTAAGTTCAAGGTCAGCCTGGGCTACATAGGGAGAACCTGTCTCAAAAGCAAAACAAGCAACCAAACAAAGACTAAACAGGACCTAAAAATAAACAAACAAACAGGACCTAAAGATCTAACTATAAAATTAGTGACTCAAGCTGGGTATGGTGGCCCACATCTGCAGTCACAGTACTTGGGAGGCTGAGGCAGAAAGATTGCCATGGGTGTGAGGGCCTAGGGATTTAGCTCAGAGGCATAAGTGCCTGTCTGGCAAGTGCGAGGTTGTGAGTTCAATCCCCAGTACTGCAAAAAAAAAAAAAAAAAAAAAAAATCTTACATCAACTTATAGTTACTTGAATTTTTCCAATCAATAAAGGACTCTCATTGAAATAATCTCTGCTAGCAATTTATTAAATGCTTTCATTATTTCCTAAACAAGTCCAATTTTAAGAAATCTAATATTTACTTAAAATCCTCTTTGCTATAATTTCTGCTTATATGATTTAACACCCTACACCAAAGAAGAAGTCTAATCTCTGTTCCTCTACTCCGAATTTAGCCCCTCAGTATCTGAGGACAGATACATTATTCCTGACTGCCAAACCTAGAGATTTCTAGGCTAACTGAATTTGTTTTTTTATCCATTTCATCAGATGGCAGTTTCCAGACTTTCTTAATGACCACTCTCTCATCAGCATATAAAAATCAGTGGATTTTTTGCTGACAGCTTTGATTCTTCCTGAGCTTGCACACACACCCTTACACATAACCTAACCTCATCTTGGTGTTCTCAGCAACACAGCCCACGGATGACACAACTCAGGTGAAAGCAGCCCCCAAAGGAAAAGCTGTTGGCTGTCAAAATCACCCCATTCTAAAATAGGAACACAGAGTTCCTGAAAGAGTCATGACATTAAGTTAGTGACAGAACTGGACCCAGCACGCAGGTCTTCTAAATTCTAACACTTCCAACACACCAGATTCATACCTTGACATAAGGAGTAGCAATGCAAACACTGAAAGTCTGCGAACAGATGACATACATGTAGAAAAAAATCTTTAAAAGGTTTCCTTCAACTACACCTCTTGGTTTGGTGAGATTATTAGTATTAAAATATATTACTTATCTGACTTTTAAAAAAAACATATATATAACCTCCCACCATAAAAAATACTTGCATTTTTAAAAAAGCAAAAAGGCACAACATTATTGGTGTAATACAATTTAGAGTATAACTTTAATTTTTAAAAGGTTAACAAAAACATAGCTGGTTAACTTACGTAAAAATACACATTACATAAATGCTTCATGACGATGGATTTGCTGTCATAACATGATTTGAAATGTAAAAGCTACATGAGCACATGCAAACATAAAATTAATTTGTTAGTATATACAGAGCTGAAGTGTCAACTCATTCCACATCGAGCCATTAGTATGTAAGTAATTAAAACCAAAGTATCTGCCACTATGGGTCTGAGGATAAAATAACCAAATAAGTCTACTGAACAAAAAACAGTTAAATGAAGTTTAAAAAGCATGAGGAGTACGATGAGTTTCAAGCACTAACTGCAAGGACACTTAGGAAACTTCAAGTGTTAGGTGAAATGCAGCAACAGGGATGGCACCGCGAGCAAGCAGCATGAATGAACACATATTCTGAACTTCAAGCTGACATTCAGCTTTCACTACAAAGGGAAAGATTCCCCCCATTACAGAGGCACTGGTACACTGCCCTCTGTACCTGGCACATCCTGAGGGAGCTCGGATGCCACCTTCTTCTCTGCCATGTTGCTGCTATCATGGGTTTCTGAGAGACACCCCACAGGGCTCCTCCCTTCTGAGGGACTAGTCTCTTCTGAAGAAGCATTTGTTGTGTTGTCGCCAAGATTTGCTGACACAGAGTTACCTTTATCCCCAACTTCTGTTGGCTCTACAGCAAAATGCACAACAAAACTTTACAGATATTCTTTAAAATTGCTTTTGGACAAATGGCCACATTCAACTAACTACTAAAACTGATCAATCACAAGAGACTCTGCCTCTTTTTGATGGCCATTTAGAAGCAATTAGATTTTTGGGATATTTTCGCAGTAGGTAATCCAAAGATTATTTAAGAGTGTTTAATATATTAAGAATGTTTTAAATAATAAAAAATGAATGTACTTTATCACATGCAAGTGTATATTCTGATACAAATACATAAATTTTTCAAAAATAAATCTCATAGGAAACAGCAACTTCTTAAAAGTGTAAGTAGAGATACAATTATAACACTATCACAAATCTATCAATCCATAAAACTCGTAGCTGGTCCACACATTACAAGGGAGGTGGGTGGCCTAATCTCCTCTAAACAAGTCGAGACTTGAAGTAAAAACTTTCACTTTTGTTTTGAATATAAATTGGTGTGTTCATAAATATTGCTAATCAAATACTTCTTTCTTAACCAAGTAATTCTTTTACCCTCAGATCTTCCTTGCTCCAGGTCATCATCTGGTGATCTGTTGTCACTGTCTTTCCCAAGGGCCTGGGCTTCAAGCTCGTCTCTGGTTTCCTCAGCATCTTTACTGTTGTCATCCTCAGCCTCATTCTTGTCCTTTTCAATTTCTTCTGGGCTTTTATCATCATCAATGTCTCCTTTCTTGGCTCTTATAGATTCCAAAATTTCTTCTATAATGGAAAACAAATATTAAAGCTTTATTTCTACATATAATCAACTATAAGAATACTATAATCTCATGTATTCATTTTAATATTAAAAAGTTAAATATTTTAAAAGGACAGATATACAAAAAAAATCAAGATTACACTCACAATTTTTTTTTAATAGAACTCAACCAATTTGCGGTATCTTCCATTTCTAGAAAATACATGCTAATTATAGTCAACTTTCTTTAAAAGAGAGCCAGGGGGTGGAGAGAGAAAGGTACACAAATCTATTCAAACTGAGACTTCATACAGATCCTCTGCCACAGACAAAAACTGCAAGCTGACCTAGACTCCATCTGAACAGCACCATGTGAGAATTAAACCTGGAGACCTAGTACAGATCTGACTTGAATCTGCTGCGTCCCTGGTCAAGCTACCCAGCTTTCCCAGATGTATCTTCTCAAGTATAAAATGAATACAGAGGCCCATTTGCAGAGTACTTTTCTCTCTGAAGTCTCCTAACTACCTGGAAAGTCCCTAAGGGTGCTAACCTTTCAACTCGGGCAGAGTTCTACAACAGCACAGTACAGATCACATGACACAGAAAATGCCACAGGGTGCAGACCACAGGGTAAATCAGTGTGCACACATGCATACTAACTGTACCTAACGCCATCAGTATTTTGTTGTTCTCATTGTTGTAGCTTTGGTCACTGGGAGATTTTTCAAGTCTTCTGTCCTTTTCACATGGCTTATCTATTCACTCCTTCAACTCTTTTTCTAGCTTTATAATGTGCTCCAGGATACATTTTCTCCCACCTGAGCCTAGAATCTGCTCTCTCTCCAAGATCCTTTGCAAAATAGTTAAAGTCATGATTTATGTCTCCGGTAAGATTGTTACTCCTTAGGTATTGCTATTTCTAGGCTTTCTCAGACAACACAGCTAGAAAATATATGTCTGTATCCTAACGCACACATGTACAGATGTATATTATTTCTGTATTTATCAGTGCATGGGGGTATATATGTGTGTCCATCTGTGTCTTCCTATGGTTCATTAGCCCCAATAATCTGTAACTACTTTTTTTTTCTACTTTGACACTGAAAAACTTAACTCTTATTATCTGCAATATATCTAGTTATTTGTTCAAACCTAGTTAGTATACATGATGACATTTCAGAACTGCTAACCTGTATCCCCACGAGACATAGGCTTATCAAATACACTACAATGTTTAGGAATAAGAAGAAACATTTGTAAAGCCATGTGCATCCACGCTGTTCCTTTCTACATTCTGGATTTCCTTATTTTCATTTCCATTAATTTTCTCTACTTTCATCTTAGTCAATTATTTCCTAAATTGTAAGTATCTACCTGTTTCTTAGGATAGAAAAAACAAAATTATTGGGGGTGGAAAAACTAGTGATAGTGCATTTCCTACTATATCTGGGGCTTAAATTCAATCCCTAGCGCCACAAAACAAAACAAAACAAAACAAAACATGTTTTGTAAATCACCCTTAGGAAAGAAATAGTGATCTTTCCAGTAAAGTGACTATATTTGAGCTGGCTAGTTCCCCATATTATTCTCATTCATTCTAACTACTCTGAGAATTGACAGTCTGGCAAAGCTGGTGGTGAATGCCTGCAATCCTAGCATTCAGGAGGCTGAAGCAGAAGTTACAGTACAACCTTGCTATTGGGTTACAATAGCAGGCTGATGGCCAGCCTGGGCTACCCAGTGAGATCTTGCTGCAAACCACACCACACCACACACCACACCTAACCCAAGTGTGGTGCAACACCCCTGTAATCCCAGAAATGTGTGAATTTGAGGCAGGAGGTTACAAATTTGAGCCTACAAACTTAAGTGACTTAGCAAGACCCTGTTTCAAAATTTTAAAAAAGGCTGTGAATGTAGCTCAGGGCAAAGGCCCTGTGTTCAATCGTCAGTACTACGAAAAAGTTCAGAGACTACAGTGCTTGCTTGCCAGGCGCTTGGTTTGATCCCCCACATGGGGGTAAGTGAAGGTGCCAATGAGTACAATAATTATATGAACATCTAATAGTTTTGGGACAGCAATTTCAATGTGAAATAACATATATGTAATGTCTGAGGTCCAGATCTAACCTAAAGTAGAGTTAACTTTATCTAAACCTAAACCTATAGTTCACTTTATCTAAATTAAAAATGAAAGGCACTATGAGGGGGTGGTTATTTTTAAAGTATACATAGAATGCAGCCGTCAGGATGAAAAAAATGGCAATAAGCTTTGTCTCTGTAAAAAGGAAGGACACTGGGGGATGTAATTCAATTCAATGGTAAGCATTTGGCATTTACCTAGCATGTCTGAGTTTATAAAGGATAGATTCATTTTCCCCTGCATATCCTTTTGTACTATGTAAACTTTTCAAAATATTATATGTATTTAGAGTATACTTTTTTTTGGTGCCAGGGATCAAACTCATCACCTCACACTTACCAGGCACGCACTTGAGCCACTGAGCTAAATTCTATTTTGTTTTGGTACTGAGGATCAAACTCACGACCTCACATTTGCCAGGCAGGTACACAACTGGGCTAAATCCCTGGCCCTATATTGTTTTATGAACTTAATTTTTTCTATGATTTGGCTACATCAATGTTTGTGTGGGGAAGATGGCTGGGGTCATGTTTGCCACCTGATGTGTAATTTGTAAATGGAAGCAAAATTGTGGCAAATGCTTTTGTTTCTAAACAAAAGTGTTCATGAACCAAGCTATTACCATATTGCTTTAAAAAAGAGAAAGCCACACATGGTGGTGCACACTGGTAATCTCAGCACTTGGGAGGATAAGGCAGAGAGACTGTTGCCAGTTCAAGGCCAGCCTGGGCTACATAGTAAGTTTAAGGACAGTCTGGACTACACAGAAAGACCCTGTCTGTAAATAAATAAATAAATAAATAAATAAGGGGAGGCAGATCAGTGGTAGAGTCTAGCATCTAGTATCCACAGCACCAACAAAATAATAATAAACACAATAACAAAAAGAAAACCAAAGCGTTAATCAACAAAAAAAGATAGTACAAACTATAACAAGTATAAAATAAACATAGATAAGTCTATGCTGATAGGACTATAATACTGACTACAGAACAGACAAATCTGCTGTGCAGAAAAGCTCCAAATAATCTATGTAGACACTGCTCCCTTAAGGACATGCAACACAACCCTTAGCCGTAAGTGTGGCTCATATCCAGTGACGTGGTTCTACGAAGCACAGCACTGAGGAGCAGAGCAGCTGGGGATGGGAGGGTAACCGCACAGTGAAGAAACTAACAAACACTACTTCAACAGGTGCCCAAGGTTAACACTATAAACTGTGATGAGGGCATGAGCCCTTCGTGTGTGAGAGTGACAATGGCATTCTACATCTGCAGTCTTCCTCTCCAAACTCCACAAGCTCAAGCTAAACATCATAACAGAAGAGAGACTCATACTGGGGACATTCTCCAAAATGGAAGGCCAGTAATCCTCAAAACTTCTGGGTCAGGGCTGGGGATTTAGCTCAGCGGCATAAGCGCCTGCCTTGCAAACGCACAGTCATGAGTTAAACCCCAGTACCAATTAAAAAAAAACAAAACAACTTTTGGGTCATCAAAAACAATGAAACTCTCAGGTGTGGTGGTGCACGCCCATAGTCCAAGCACTTGGGAGGCTGAGGCAAGAAGACTGCTGCAAGTTCAAAGCCAGCTTGAACTACACAGAGCTCATGTCTCAAAAGAACCAAACCAAACCAAAATAGAACAACGAAACTATGAGAAACTGGCAATCTAGAGGAAGATATGATAACTACAATGTCGTGTATCCTAGATGAGATCATAAAAACAGAAAAAGGACGTTAGTTAAAAAGTAAGGCAATCTACCAGGTATGGTGGTGCACACCTGTAATCCTAGCACTCAGAGGCCTGAGCAGGAGATCAGGTGAGTTCTAGGCCAGCCTCGGCTACACTGTGCGCTCAAGGCCAGCCTGAATTACAGAGCAAGACCCAGTCTCCAAAAGCAAAAAAGGAAAAGAGTAAGGAAATCTAACTCAAGTATGAATTTTACTTAACAACAGTGTATCAATACTGATTTCCTAGCTCTGAGAAGCATATAAAGGGTTTGTAGGACCAAGAAGCAAGACCGGGCTGCGGGGCGCTGCCGAGGGGCCAAGGTGAGCGGAAGGGGAGGGAGCCAGAGCCTGGGCTTAAGAAAATTTCGAAAAGAGACAGCAACAGAGAGAGCCAGCGAGCAGGGAGTGTGGAAAAGAGCGAGGCGAGCACGAGGCAAAGAACACAGCAACCGAAAAGGCATATGTGTCCACACACACACACGAACACGAATAAAAGTCCACACTACATAGCCATGGTGGTGGGGGGGGCGTGGCGGCGTGGCGTGGCGTGGCGTGGCGTGGGGGGTCGCGGCTAAATGAGCCGCTCCTCAAAAAAAAAAAAAGAAGCAAGACCCAACAATATGCTGCATACAAGAAACACATTTAACTCAAAAAGAAATTTACAGGCTGAAAGTCAAAGGATGGAAAACAATTTTCCATGAGACAGGAACCCAGAAAAAAACAGGAGTAGTTATTCTATTTGCAGATAAGGTGAATTTCAAGCCAAGACTGATTAAGAGAAGTCCCTACATCCTTGTAAAGGGAACAATCCAAAAGGAAGAGATAACAATCATAAACATATATGCAACAAATACCAATGTACTCAACTATATACAACAATTACTAACAGACATGAAAAATCAAATAACCCCTAATATAATTGTGTTGGAGACCTCAATATCCCACTGTCACAAACAGATCAACTAGACAAAAAAAAAAAAAAATCAATAATGAAATAATAGAACTAAATCAAACTTTTGAACAAATGGACTTAGTAGATGTCTATAAAGTGTTCTACCCCACAACATCAGAATACACATTCAACTGCACATGAGACATTCTCCAAAACAGATTCTCCATATACTGGCTAATAGAACTTGCTTAAGTAAATGCAAAGGAACTGAAATTATCCCATGCATACTATCAGACCATAGGGCAATGAAATTGGAAATCCATGCCAAAGGAAACCACAAGAACTTCAGAAACATGTGGAAATTAAATAGCACCCTACTGAACAACCAATGAGTCACAGATGAAATTAAAGAAGAAATTGGTTTTTACAGCTGAATAATACAGGGTTTGTGAAGATTCTGCATCATCTTCACTACTTTTCTTTCCTTTCTTTTTGGCAATGCTGGGAATTGACCGAGGCATGCGAGGCAAGCACTTCACCACTGAGCTATGCAACACTTTTCTATAAATCTAAAACTATTCCAACACTAAAGGTTTTATTCTTTTAAAAAAAGAAAGCAAGGAATAAATTCAGAGACAATATCATTTATCATTTCTTTTTTTGAAACAGGCTATGTAGTTCAAGATAACTTTGAACTCACCATGTAGCCCAAGCTGGCCTTGAACTCGTGGCAATCCTCCTGCCTCAGACTCCTGAGTACTGGGATTACAGTCATGTGCCACCAGGCCCAGCATTTTTTTTTTTTCTTGGAGGCATGGTCTCTGGATGCAGTTCAGGCTGGCCTTGAACTATGCAGCCCAAGCTGGCCTTCAATTTCCCAGCAATTCTGTCTCAGCCTCCCAAGTACTGGGATTACAGCAGTACACCACCATGCCTGGCAAGAATATAATTCTTATAACTGAAAGTACAATTGTGGTTGGGGAGCATAGTTTAATGATAGAATGCTTGCCTTACATGTGAGGACCTAGTTTCAATCCCCAGCACCAATAAACAACAAACAAAGTGGGAACTATCAGTAAAAACCAAAGCAAGAAACAAAATACTAAAACATGGCATCCCTAGCTTACTTAGAGTGATGTTATCCTGGGGAAAAAAAAAATAGAGAAATAAAGTAAAATATACATAACTTGGACATCTTAATATATGCTCACGCTTTGTAGAGAGTTCAAATTTAACAAAAATAAAATGAGAAAAACTCCCCCCTCACCATTAGCTGCCGCTAGAAAGGATTTGTTACTGCCCCGAGCCTTATTGGTCAGGTCTTCGGTTATGTCCATGTGCCGGTGGATTTCTTCACGCATTTCTTCTAGAATTTTGCAAAGTTCTGCTTCCCAGTAATCTTTGTCTAGACAGTCTATTAATTCTGCAAGCTGGACTTTTGTGCTGTAGTACCAGATTTTCTTTTCATTTTCATTTTCCGTATCTTCCTCTCTGTTGTGAAAAGCGGGGAAATGTTAAACACGATGCAAGTCGCTTCACAATTTCATCTAATCAATGAAAATACATTAAACACAAAAGTTTGTGTGCTCAACATATATATAAACACAATTATGCTCATGTTATGAGCATATAAGTGATTCCCTCTGGTTTTATTCAAACTCAACTTATTTTTATTTCATTTAAGCAACCTCTCGTTATTTTGATTTCCTATTCTATAGCATCTTAGAATAAAATAATCTGGGACCAGCTGCAGTAAGAGCAGGAGTAGATAGTAAAGAAGGCTCTTTAAAATCACGACATACAGAATGATGACCGCAAAATTTAGGACCATGTGAGAGTACTTTGTGGAAGACATTCAGTTACATCTCCACCAATTCTAACATCATCAATGTAACAACAATGTGATGAAAATTTTAACCTTAGTCCATCAGAAATATTTATGCTCAGTACATGGGAGGCAGAGAGCAGATGTACATTATAATATACTTTAGGACTATTTCTATGAAATAGTATAATTGCTTTGCTAAAGTTCTGGTCCTGGGCCAAGGATTTAGCTCAGTGGCACAAGCACTTGTCTGGCAAGTGCAAGGTCATGAGTTTAATCCCGAGTACCAAAAAAAAAGTTCTGGTCATGAAGAAATCGTCTCAATTTAGCAATGATGTCTCATCTCTCTTCTTAAAGACGATCAAAGCTCAAGCTAGAAAGCACAGGAGCAACTTGCTTTGTGACTAAATTCTTCTGAGATGACTTTTAAAGGGAGTTAGAAACGTCAACAACGATGGTCACAGATTGTTTTAAAAAAGCAGATTAACATCCAGCACAAGTCTTTTGAGTCTGATTTTCCTGTTTCCTCAATGGCAAACTATGGAGCTTAAAGAAGGGGCTTTAAGAAAAGATATGGCAGGGCCAGGGACTTAGGTCAATGGCATAGGCACCTGCCTGGCAAGCATGAGGTCATGTATCTGATTCCCAGTACCAAAATAAAAAGAAAAGATAAGGCTTTGAATGGGCTCACTTATGTAAGACACAGACAAGACAAACCATTCTGAGTCTCTGAGCCATTTTATTTACCCCACTTAGAAGGTGGGGACATGGCAGTATCTGCCTTGACACTGAATGCATGAGGTGTGACAAAGCATCACGGTGCTGGCACATCAGTGATCAATATATACTGATTACACTATTAAGGCAGTAAAAATTTAGACGCATTCCAGGAATGCCTAAAGAAAGAAAGGGTAGAGGGCCGGGGATATAGCTCAGCGGCATAAGCGCCTGCCTGGCAAGCGCGAGGTTGTGAGTTCCATCCCTGGTACAGGGGAAAGGAAAGGAAAGAAAAGGAAAGGAAAGGAAAGGAAAGGAAAGGAAAGGAAAGGAAAGACAGACAGACAGACAGAAGGGGTATATTAAATCATAGATCAGTAACAGAAGTTAAACTTACCCAAAATTTGAAAGAAACAAATTGCATACAAATTTCTGAAAAATTTTTTAAAAATGTACCCTAGATTTCACTCTTTAATGGCCTTCTCTATGACCAAGTGGTGACAGCAGTCTTGCTCAAATTTACCAGGTTAAAGATACCTAGTTTTCACATGAAATATTCCTAACAAGCTCTTAAAACACAAAGCTCATATCAAAACAAAAAGTACTTAGCTCTGGCTACTCCTTAAGTGTTACAGTAGTTGGTTTTTTTGTTTTGTTTTTGTTTTTGTTTTTGAGATGGTCTCACTACATAGCTCAGAGTGGCCTTAAACTTGTAGAGATCTTCCTGCTCAACCTTCCAAGTGCTGGGATTACAGGTGTGCACCGTCATGCCCAATCCAGTATCAGTCTTTATTTCCTAAAATTTCTTTTATTGGGGTGGGGGAGAGGTGCTGGGGATTGAACTCACGACCTCACACTTGCCAGTCAGGTGCTTATGCCTCTGAGCTAAATCCCCAGCACTAAAATTTCAATTTTAAGGACTTCATTGTTATAAAGATGTCTATTGAATTCTTTTTTTTTTTTCATAAACTGTCATGTGTGTGGAGGTATAGGTCAGTGGTACAGTTGTCTAGAATGCATATATACACCATATACACAGTAGGAGAGGAGAAAGGGAAGAAACAACAGAGTCATATACCACATGGTAACATTTCAGTCAACAATGGAACACAGACGCTAGTGCCATACTGCTCAATGATACTACAGCCATCTTAGTTCATTAAGTTATTCTATGATATTCATACCAACAACAAGCTCACCTAATGATGTATTTCTCAGAACACACCTTAACAGTAAGTGATGTGGCACAAGAAAATCATTCTACCAAAAATGTTGTTTCGGGTACAAAACGTAATTTGCAAGTGTAAGATTTCATTACAAAAATGAGATGCTATGGGAACACATTTAATTAAGTGGACATTCTGTTAATTTCTTTTCAAGCAACTCAAAGACTCCTGAAAAGATCTCTAACAGCTGTTATGTCACATCCATGCTAGCATCTGCAAAGTATCTCATCACAACAGAGAACTCAATCCATACTACACTGGAATTGCTATTAACAAGTTCTGGGCTGGGGATTTAGCTCAGCAGCATAAATAAGCGCCTGCCTTGCAAGTGCGTAGTCATGAGTTCAATCCCCAGTACCAAAAAAAAAAACCCAAGTTTTGTCTCATAATGAGATGATTCAAACCCATAGTACTGCCACCAATTAGCCTATTAGCAGAATGTGAAATAAATCTAACACCTCCTCCATACAACACCCTTCAAATCCTTCACAGACTTACAATTTTACTCTACTTTTTCTCTTCATGCCAAATATGTTCAAATACTTTCATTCTTCAGTGTTTTTCAGATTTTACTACCCTTATAATCTCCCCCTAAAAGGGTAGTCTATCAATGTCCTCTAAAAATGTGCCATCAGTTGAGCATGGTGGCACCTGCTTGTTGTCCCAGCACTCTGGTGGCTGAGGCAAGAGGATTACAAGTTTAAGCTCAACTTGTCTCCAAACTTAGCATGACTGGCTCCAAAAAAAGGTTAAAAAAGATGCTTTCATAGAGCCTGCAGAGGGAGTAGTCCTGCTGATACCTTAGATTTGGACTTCTAGCATCCAAAACTATTAAGACAATAAATCTCTGCTTTTTAAAATCACCTCACTTGTGGAACTTTGTTACAGCAGCCTAGCAATTCAAGAATTCAAAATGACACTACGTCAAGCAGGCAGGAAAGTGTAAGAAGCACTCAATCTGGAGTCAGAGTGGGTTCAAACCCTGACTGTGCCACTCACGACTGTGTGATGTTCGATGAACTGCTGAACCTCTCTCCTACACTTTCTCTCCATCTGAAAGGCAGACGGACAGCTCTTGGACCAAAATGCAGCTGCTAGGGTTAAATGAAGTAAAATGTAAAGTGCTGAGCTGGGTGTAGTGGCGCAGGTCTATAATCTCAGCACTCAGGTGGCTAAGGCAGGACTGCTGCAGGTTTGAAGCCAACGTAGGATATACAGTGAGTGAGTTCAAGGTCAGCCTGAACTACATGGCCAGACCCTGTCTCAAAAATCCAATCAACTGATCAACAGGTATTGGAAATATTCTTATAAATAGGTTCTAAAAAGCATTTTAGGTCCCACACCTTTACAGCCATAGAGTCTTGAGTAAGTTATTTAACCTCTCTGAGCTTTAGTCTCTACATCTATAAAGGGCAGATAAATATATTACCTACACTGTTAGACTGTTGCCAAATTAACGGAAAAGACACATAAAATGCTTAGGACAATGTAGGCACAAGTGAGTACTCAATAAATGCTGCCTTGGATTATCAAAATTTGTGCCAAATTATCACCTAAAAGTTCTACATGCAGGTCTCTCTCTAAAACTAGGCCTTAGCCAAGCGTAGTGGCACATGCCTGTAATTCCAGCACTCAGGAGGCTAAAGTAGGACTGGCCCAAGCTCAAGACCAGCCTGGGTTACAAAGTGAGCTCAAGGCCAGCCTAAACCGTATAGTGAGACTCTGTCTCTGAAAAAATAAAAATTAAAAAATTAAAAATAGGGCCAGGGGTTTAGCTCAGAGGTGTAAGTGCCTGCTTGGCAAATGCGAGGTCATGAGTTCAATTCCTGGTACCAAACAAAAAAATAAAAAATTAAAAATATATAAAACTAGACCTAAACCACTCATGTCTGCATAGTAAGACTTAAGATGGCAAGGCTTATGTGAATGTGGACAAAGTACCTCTGGTCTCTGTGGCCTAAAAAGGTAGCTCAGGGAAAGAAAAAGCCAGTAGGAATGAACATCCAAAGGCTAGGGAGAACAGCGTGGACTAAATTTCACTGATTTCCTAATTTGGTTACAGAAGTTTTGATAACTATGAGCTTCTGTTAGGAGGAGACTGGAGACACAATGAACATGATTATAAAGATAGCCTCTTTAATAAATGGTGCTGGAAAAACTGGCTTTCTACATGTCAAAGGTTAAAAAAACCTGAGGGCCCTATCTTTCACCACGTACTAAATCAAAATCAAAATGGATCAAAGATCCAAATATTAAAACAGAAACACTAAATCTGTTGGGAGATAGAATAGGTAGAACTCTTAAAGACATGGGTGTAGGTAGACTACGTGAACAAAAACCCTGATTGCACAGGAAATACTGTAAAGAATCATCAACTGGGATCTCATTAAACATCTTCTGCAAAGCAAAAGAAACCACCAAAAAAGTGCAGAGACAACTTACACTGTGCGAAAAATTTTTCCAGTTGTCCCTAAACGTCTAATATCTAGAATAGATAAAGAACTCAAAAAAAGGTTCCTATCCTCCCTCAAAATTTGAATACCCAATCCAAAAATGGGCATTTGAAATGAATGAGCTACTTCTCAGATGTAGTAGAAAAAGCAAACAAGTATGTTTTTTAAATGTTCAAAAACCCCAACTGCAGAAGAACTATCACAAAGAGTCAATGTTAGTAAATCCGTAAGTGTAATATTACAAATACCATATTAACAGAGCCAAGGACAAAAATCACACGATCATCTCAATAGATGTAGAAAAAGCTTTTGACAAAGTCCAGACCCATTCATGATAAAAACTCTACAAAAAATTGGAAGAAATGGTCTTTATCTCAATCTGATAAAAGCCATCTATGACAAATTAACAGCCAACATCATACTAAATGGACAAAAACTAAAAGCTTTCACTCTAAAATCAGGAACAAAACAAGGATGTTCACTGTCTCCACTCTCTTACTCAAAATAGACCTTGAAACTTTAGTTGGAGTAATAAGACAAAAGAAAGAAATAAAAGGAATAAAGATAGGAAAGAAAGAAGTATTGTTATTTGCAGATGACATGATACTCTCCCTAGAAGACCCCAAAAACTCCACCGTAAGACTTCTAGATTTAATAAGCAGATTCAGTAATGTAGCTGTTTACTAAGTCAACACTGAAAATTCAATAGCCTTCCTGTACATAACAAATTCAGAGAGAAATCAGGGAAACAATACCTTGTACAATAGCATCCTCCCAAAAATGAAATATCTAGGAATCAATCTAACAAAGGATATAAAAGACCTCTACAGTGAAAACTACAATACTTTGAAAAAGGAGACTGAAGAAGATATTAGTGCTCTTCAGTAGTTAGCACCAATATAGTGAAAATGGCCATGCTTTCAAAACTGTTACACAGATTCAGTGCAATACCAGTCAAAATTCCAATAGCATATCTCACAGAATTAGAGAGAACAATCCTAAAATTCACCTGGAACCAGAAGAGACCTAGAATAGCAAAGGCAATCCTGGGCAACAAAGACAAGACAGAGGGCATCACAATTCCTGACTTGAAATTATACTATAAAGCTACTGTGGTTAGTGTGGTATTGGCAAAAAAAAAAAAAAAAAAAAAAAATGGAACAGATTAGAAGATGCAGAAACAAGTCCAGACACTCTAAGCCACTTATCTTTGACAAAGGTGCCAAACACATTCACTGGAAGAAAGACAGCCTCTTTAATAAATGGTGCTGGAAAAACTTGCTCTACACATGCTGAAGACTAAAACTGGACCCATAGCTTTCACAATGTACTAAGCCAAAATCAGAACAGATCAAAGATCTAAATAGTAAAACAGAAACATTAAATCTACTGGAGGATAGAGTAGGTAAAACTCTTGAAGACATTGTTGTAGTTGCAAAGTCTTTATGAACAAAACCCTGACTGCAGAGGAACGATCACAAAAAATGGACAACTGGGATCTCCCCCTGCTGAAAAGCTTTTGCACAGCAAGTGAAACCACCAACAGAGTAAAGAGACAACCCACTGCTGGCTGTTCCTCAAGGGGTTACTATAGATATATAAATACAAATTTTATATATGTTCTTTATATAAATATAAAGAACTTTATATAAAGAACTCAAAGAAATCAGTCCTCCCAGATTTAAAGACCCAATCAAAAAATGGGCAGCTGAGATGAATACACACTTTTCAGATGAAGAAATTCAAATGGCAAATAAACAGGTGAAAACCTTTTCAACATCACTGGTCATTTGAGCAATGCAAGTTCACCCCAGAAAGAATAGCTGATATCAAGAAATCAAGCAATAACAAATGTTGGCGGGGCTGTGAGGAAAAAGGAATCCTTCTCTACTCTTCATGGGAATGCAGACTGGTGCACCCACTGTGGAAATCAGTGTAGAGATTCCTCAAAAAACTAGGACTGAAGATCCCATTCAACCCAGCTAGTCCCCTTCTAGGTATCTTCCCAAAAGAATTAAAAACATCATACTACAGCAATATATGTGCACCCATGTTTATAGCAGCACAATTTATATTAGCTACATCTTGGAAACAACCCAAATGCCCATCAACTGAGGAATGGATAAAAAAGATGTGGTGTTTTTATACTTACTCAGCCATAAAGGATAAACTGGAGGCTTTTATAAGTAAATGGATGCAACTTGAGAACATACTCATTAGTGAAATAAATAAGACACACGTGTGTTGCAAGCAAGCATCAGGCATGCCAGGGAGAAAACAAGTCAGCCCACAGGCACCAAACATACCATTCTCTCCCCTTCCCCCCTTAGCCACTGGATGGTGTCAGGACAGCCTGAGTTGATAGCAATTAAGGCACATAAAGCAACTAAATGCTTGTACTGTTGGGTTGACCTGGGGCCAGAGGTCTGAGTATCTCTTGGGAGGATGACCATATGCAATATAGAAAATATGGGGGATTTCCTTCCAATTTCTCTTTGAGGGCAAATATCGTGTTCACTGTTTTGCTTTGTTCTGATTAACTGTTTTGCTCTACTCAACATTCTTTTTTGATAGGTTTTATAATGTTCTGGTTTTGGTTTGATTTTGCTATACCTGATTGAATGCACAACTATTGTGAAGGTAACAAGATATATTATGGAACCTATTACTGTTATGCCAGTATCCTGCTCTGAAGTTCTGTACCAATTTCACTGCATTGTCTTGATTGGCTTTGTTCTGTCTTGCTTTGTTGTATTTTACTACCTTCAAAAAGAAAAAAGACACATGTGTAAACATTGTATTGTTTCATTAGTGTGAAAAACTGAAAGAAAAAACATGTATATGTGTATGTGTATAAGGTAGTTATACTATTGATTTCTCTGAGTTCACAGAGGAGAAAGGTTTGTGCTGGTATTTTTTGGACAATTAAATGCAGATGTCTTGTGCTCTAGGTGAATAATTTGGGGATGACAATGTGCGAGTATGTACCATTACTGGCCCCTGACTGATGTGTTTTGAAATTCTGAGTTTTTTTCTTTTCTTTTCTTTTTTCTTTTTTTTTTTTTTTTTTTTTTTTTTTTTTTTTTTTTTTTTTTTTTTTTTTTTTTTTTTTTTTTTTTTTTTTTTTTTTTTTTTTTTTTTTTTTTTTTTTTTTTTTGGTCTTTTTATCCTTGAAATAAAATGAATTTGGGAAAAAAAAAATTATATTTTTATACTAGTTCCTGGATTAATATGAGAACTCTAATTCTTTTCCCTCCTGATATCTTCTCAAAACTATGTTAAAGAAACAGTTTTGTTTTGGTTTTTATTTTTATTTTTTGGCAGCACTAGGGATTAAACCTCGGGCATAGTATATGCTAAGCAAGTTCTCTACCATTTGACTACATCCCAGCCCTAAAGAATTGTTTTTAAAGACATAAACTCTTAAGGATAGGAAAAAAGAGGACAGACAACAAAAAACCTTTGGAAGTAGGCAAGGTGATGGGCAAGTGATTATTGCCAAAGCAAAGAGCCAAATGTAAAGAAGCTGAGAACCAACTCAATTTATACCCCAATTCCTCAAAAGACACTATACAAATGAGAAAAGGAGCAAAAACAGAAAACTGCCTGTGAGCTGTTTAAGGAGCAGAGCCTGGGGTTCTCAGGACTGAGACATAAAACTCAGGTGTGAACAAAGGTATCATTCAGAAAACTGAGACTTTAGACATAGGAAAGGTTGTATGCATAATAAGAGCAGCCCACTTCCAGCACCTGCCCACTAGAACAGAGCCAGTGAAAACTGTAAAAGGCTCCTCTCAGCCCACTAGCCAGCTCTAGAGGAAAGAGCTAAAGATACAAACAATGAGGATTCCTACATACAAGACAGTGAAAGTCACTCTCTGTGGGTAAACTGGAAACTGATAAGACCCACAAACTTGCTAAGCTTCCATTAGCTTTGGAGTTATGGAGTTCCACAAAGTTAATCTGGAATGGAAAAACTAAAAATCAGTAGCCATCTAGGGATGGCAGAGAGCGGCCAAAACAAAGAACAGCAGGCAACAATTTAGAAGAAACAGACTATTTGACGGGGGGAGGGGGGGTCATAGATAAAATACTATAGTCATGAAGCAAAAACAGGATTTTAAAGTTTCCTTTTTAAAAAGAGAATTCTGGGGCTAGGGATTTAGCTCAGCGGCACAACTACCTGCCTGGCAGGCGTGAGATTGTAAGTTTGTTTTTGTTGGATCCCCAGTTTCCAAAACAAACAAACAAATAAATAAATAAAAGAATTGTAAGCACAAAAGAGCTCTTAGAAAATAAAATATGGAAAATTATGGTAGTAAAAATACAAAAGCTAAATAGTGTACTACGGTTGGGAGGCCAAGTTACGAAAATCTAGAAAACTCAAGCAACAGACCACCCACACAGGAAAAAAAGACGAAGCACAGAACTGAGAAAAAAAGATAAGACAATGAGAACAAGACAGAAAGTCCAATGTTCAATACAATAATACTCCAGAGAAATATGAAATTTGGAAGAGAAGAGAAGGATGTTCTAAGCAGAGTTCTCCCAACCAAAGGATACAACTGCCAGGTGGCAAGTACCCACCACATGCCCAACAACAAAAACGGGCCCACACAGTTCTGCACCACATAGCTGCACCGCAGCAGACACACGGAAGATTCCATGGGCTTCCACCTGAGCACAGACTGCTCACACACACAAAATCAAAGAGTCAGAATGAGCGTGGACTGCCCTGCAGCAACACTGATTAAGCTCCTGGTCTCCCCTCCCAAACCTGCTGACGTTCATTTCACACCACCACAGATCTGATTGCATCTAAGAACCGGAAGAAAACGTTAAAGATTTTAGAAAATATAAAGTAGCCCACTCCCTTTACTAGATTTGTACATGATGTCCAATACTCAGAACATACTTTAACCCTGCCTGATGCCCTGACTAGGTAAATCTAATGTTTTCCTGACTTTGTTGATGCCTATAAAAGGTTTTTGAAATGCTTTGGCCAGACTATAATCATGAATCTGCTGAGATTATCTTCTCCTGTATAGAAGACTACAATGAACAATGGCACAAATGATCTTTCCTTACAATGAGCTCTGCTCTTGCTCATGAAAGTAAAAAGGAATCGCAAAAAATCCCAATATAAGGGTTAGAGCACAAATTAACTTAATGGGCTACAAAAAACTATAACCAAGCTCTTCCCCCTAGAACAATCTATTCCTTTCCCTAGGCACTGAGAACAATGGTGTGCACTTTGTGTCTTTCATACAGTCTCCTACGTATTCACTCGAGTTTGAAATCATTTAACTGTAACACATTATTAAATTACAAAAATTTACACTACATCAGCACTATGCTTTGCAGGATCAATAAAGAAGAAAAATGGTCTCATTTTAGGTACATACAAAAATTTAAAAAAGATTGACTTACATTATGAGTCTTCGGTTCAAGAACCAGTATTTCCTCCGACTCCTATCATATCCAATTGGCTCGTGTCGAATGTATGGTTTGTTTTTTTGGATTTCAGCAACACAGTCAGTCACACCAGGCACCTTGTGTGCTACACAGACTTCACACTGCCATTCATCCTCTGGCACCTCCTCAAGAGGTGGCTTCACACATTCCAAATGGTACACGGCTGAACAGGTCTCACAGCAAAGCAAATCCCCAAGTTTGTGACAAACCCTACAATGGTCATCATACTGGATCACCCCTTCGGACATCAACTCCTCACGAGCAATGTTTGTCGTAAGAAACTGATCAACCAAGAACTGCAGAACTTTGATTTTATTCTCTACTGGTCCGTAAGGATAGTCCTCGGCTTCTTGATAGGGAAGAACATGATGGTACTCCTTATCACTCTCACAGTACACACGCAGCACCTCTGGCCACGTCATCCCATCTATGAAATACAGTGTGGAGTTGACGCTATCTTTCAGGTCAGCAGGCCCAAAGGTAGTATTGGAGGTGTCTTCTTCACGCAGGACTGCTTTCAAAAGCACGACGTGCATCTCCGCCATGAGTGTGCACTGCTCCTGGCTCACTAGAGCTGCACAGAAGTCCTCAAAGCGAAAAGGAGACAATCTTAAAACAGTGCCAAAGTTCCGCAGAACCTCATAAATGGCAATAACATTCATTATATGCTCATTAGGCACCATTAAATCCTCAGAGGACCTGGGAAATTCAAGAGGTGGGATGTCTTTTTCTTCTAATATTGGAGAACGAGGCCGATGTACTCTGGGTTTTCGCCTACCTGTAAATAAAGAAATGATAGTATTACAAGTTGATACATCACTTCTACAAACTTAAGGGTTCTGCAGTTTTTGTTCTCAAAAAAATAGTTATGCACATTTTTATCACTCTAATAATTTTCAAGTTCAAATACTACCAAGAAACTGGACATGGTGGTGCATGCCTGCAATTCCAGCACTCAGGAGGCTGAGGCAGGAGGATCACTGTAAGTTCAAGACCAACCTGCACTACAAAGTGAACTGAACTGCATAGCGAGAACCTGTCTCAAAAAAAGTGGCCGGGGGGGTGGGCCCCAGGATTTAGCCCAGTAACATAAGTGCCTGCCTGGCAAGTACAAGGTCATGAGTTCAATCCCTGGTACAAAAAAAAAAAATGGATTGGCAGTGTTGCTCAGTGATAAAATGCTTGTTAGTATGTGCAAGTCCCTGCTACCACCTCCCTGCCCAATAAAAAATAAAAAACACCAGAGCATTTATGAAAGGTCTGACAAGCATATACAAGAAAAAAGTCTACATGTGAGATGACCAGCATGTCACACTGCAACAGATATCACATTGCATCAGTTATAAAACAGACACGTTTATCAGTCCTTACTTCCTGAGGAGTTCCACAGTAAGCCCAAACTCAGGGGAGAGGGGAGAGACAAAGAAAAACAGAAAGAAGGAGCAGGGTACGGCTGGCACACCAGTAATCCTAGTCCTGGAGAGGATGAGGCAAGAGCTCGCTGTGACCTGGGCTACAAAGTAAGTTCAAAGCCAGTCTGAACTATGTAGCTATATCTTGTCTTGAAAATTACAAATAAGCAAAAAAAAAAAAAAAAAAAAAAAGCCAAAAACAACATGAAAATGAAATGAAGCCAAAAACAAAAATGAAAGGGAAGAGGGAAGTTTCAATACTTGAACACAAAAACTGTAGTATCTGGGTAATAGTTAAGAAACTACTCCCAAATTCGTAAGATGTGATGCCCAAGAGCATGTGCGTGTCTATGTGTGTGTGAATATATATATCATTTGCAATCTGGTCTATAACATTTTTTTAAAAATAATTTTATTTAAAGAGAAAAAAACAAAACAAAACAAAACAGAATAAAGGGTAGCGACAATACAGTATTCCAAGGAAAAAAGGAAAAAAACAACAACAAAAAAACCTAAGAAATTATTACTTGACAAATTACATACTGACTTCTTGGAAATAGTTGTTCAAATTACAAAGTTAAAACATATAAAGTAGACATTGATTCAAACAGTGAGACTGTTAACAGCTCTGCTCCACAATCTGACAAAAACAGCAATATGGTCATCCATCTTACCCAATCAAATATACATGCAATTATATCAAAAGGGTAAAATTAAACACAACAAAACAGAGCAAAGCGGATCACAAGAAAGCAATGTAAGAGACAAAAATTTCAAAACTAGACAATCAGAGATATTCACTCTCTATCATACTGACTCTTGTTTTCTTCCAAATAGTTGTCCATATTGTCACATATAGGGAATTCACATGAAACAACCTAGTATGGAATTGATCTGAGCAGGACCAGGAGGGCATTACAGGTCTTCAAGACCAGACATTAGGGAAGCCATGAATGGCTGTCATAGTGTCTCTCATTCTCCTCAAAACAGCTGTCCATACCTTAATGTGTGTTGAACTTAAACAACGCAAAGCAAGCTAAGATCACTTTGAACAAAAAGTGATAGTTTTGCTGGACTTCACATCATGACATTATGGAGTCAGCACTGGGTATTGTAGTGTCTCTTTTTCTTCAAAGTAGTTGTTTATTTCAACATGTGTTATATAGTTGGTTCTCGTAAACTGTTTATAAGCTCTACACATGAATGAGTCTCTACATGTATATCTATCATTTCTGTATTAGCAGGAAAAACAAAACAAAGCAAGATAAAACAAAACAGTTCTTAGAAAAGCATGAGGCAGAAAAGTCACATAAAACCGCAATACAAGGTGATCTACAATGGTTACCATGGTGTCTCAGCAGTGTATAAAAACATTAATAAAAACAAAACATTGGAGATATTATAAGACTTCAAAAGCAAGTAATAATCAAACCAGAGTGGGTATCTTAGTGAATCTTGTCATCTTCAGTGTAGTTGCCTATACTCTTAGACTTGATGCTATCCATCATAACAGATTTAAATAAAATCAGTCAATACAAAGTAGCAATCTAACAAACCAGATTCAAATAAGATCAGTCATAGTAAGACGGTGTAAGTTATAAAGGGCTTCAGATTAAGTTGATAGGAAAATTAGGGATGATTACCGTAATATGTCCTCTTATTTTTGGGATAGCTGACCATGTCAAGTCTAGTGTAAGTAGACAAACTGAAACAGCGCGTAATCCATCCAAGCAGAGTGGTGAGAATAATGTAAATTTTAAATCTTGTTACCCCATTAACAATATCCTCTGCCTCCCTTTTTTTGACAATTCCTCCCCTTTCACTCCCATGGGGTGCACTGCTTGTTTTGGGTCCCACTGCCTCCCTATATAGAGCAGCTCAATGGACCCTATATCTCCTGATCTACTCTGCCTGTGTTTCTGTTAGTATTTCAAGGCCCTCAATACTAGAGATTATAGCCAATCTTCTCTGCCTCATTTCTGCTATTCTATTTTTATGCCATTCATAGTCTATTTTTCTCTTCCACTTCACTGTCTGCCTCGTTCACTGAGGCCTCTCTGCCACTGTTCCTGAAATGCTCGTATTATTGTTCTCTCTCCCTAGAATGTCCTTCAGTATTTTTGGTAGGGTTGGACTGGTGGTCACAAATTCTCCCAGTTCCTCTTTGTCATGGAGGCATCTTGTTTCTCCATTAATTTCTAGAGAGAGTTTTGCAGGATACATCAATCTGGGCTGGAGATTGTTCTCCTTCAGCGCTTGAATTACTTTACTCCAAGCTCTTCTTGACCTGATGGTCTGTGTTGAGAAGTCTGCCGTGATTTTGATGGGTTTTCCTTTATAGGTGATCTGTTTCTTTTCTCTGATGGCTTTTAAT
>PVJX010008567.1:0-64946 GCA_004027295.1 Dolichotis patagonum
CAGTTGTGAGTTCCATCCAAAACTAAACTAAACTAAGAAAATAAAACAAAGCAGTAGCTACTGCCATGTTATGAATTTTTTTGTATTTGACAAACTTATCACAAAAATATCATATAATATTTCAGATACTAAAACTAGGTAGTTATATACTTAAAGTATATGATAATTGTAACTACTAATTTTCTGGGTACATAGTCCATTATGTTTTATGTATTTTATGTAATATATGTTCAAATTTTGAGCATATCTCTTCTCTAAGAGATGACTTCATTTGATAAAAACAGTATAAGAAAAATAATTTCCAATATTATAGAAATTGAAAGAATAATAAAAAATATTAGAAGTACTTTTATGTCAATAAATTTCACTAGTTAAGTGATATAGGTAAATTCTGGAATGACAGAAATTGCCAAAAGTCATTCAAGAAGAAATAGATAATCCACATAGCCTAATTTTTTGTTAAAGAATTTAATTTAGTAATTGAAACTCTCTAATATAAAGAAAATTAGTCTAGATAACTTCTGGGTTGATTATATAAAATATTTTAAACAGAAAATCATATTTAAATTATACTCTTTCAGGGAGGAGGAAAGTATTCTACTTTAGGTATCTTTTTTGTTGGGACAAAATACCTGACAATTTAAAAGAGAAAAGATTTATTTTGGGTTATGGTTTGGGAGGCTTCAGTCTACGGTTGGATCAAAGACATCATGGCAGAGGAAAGCCATTTACCTCATGGCATCCAGAAGCAGAGAGAGAAGGAGGAGAGCCAGAAAGAGGGCTGCAGCCCACAAAGAGATTCCCCAAGTGGCCCACCTCCTCCAACTGGCCCTCACCTCCTACTAGCTACGAACTCATCCATATATTGAGCCATTGATAATGTGAGTGCTCTTGTGATCCAACTGCCTTGAAAAATCCCCAGCTCTGAACACTCGAAAGACCTAGGGGACATTTTAGATCTAAACCATACCAATTATCATTTTAGTTTGTAACGCAAAGGATACTCTTACTCTCAAAACCAGACAGTGCATTGTAAGAAATAAAAATTTGATCAATAATCTTCATCAAACAGAAGCAAGAATCCTTAAGAAAATATGCACTTATCAGATTCAAACATTGTATATTTGATGTACAATATATTATGAAAAGCAAAACTTGCTTTCTTAAACTCATTTGCTCATGTTTGTTATAGCCTGAATATAAGTCCTTTATCATATAAATACATTGCAAATAGTTTTTCCTTTGTGTCCTACATACCTATTTTCTTAATGATGTCTTTTGAAGAGTAAATATTCAATGTATTGATTTTGTTTGTTAAAGATGAGTGAGGTTTTGTATTTCTGTCTTACTAAGAAATATTTCAATATTCCACACTCAAGAAGACATTTTGTTCTTCTAAAGCCACAATAGTTCTAACTTTGACTTTTAGATACAACAAACTTGCTACTTGATAAGAAATATATGAATAACTCAAAAATGATAAAATATTTTTCTTTTCTTTTTTTTTGTACCGGGCATTTAATTCATGACCTCGCACTTGCCAGACAGGCACTTAAGTCACTGAGCTAAATCCCCAGACTGATAAAATATTTCAATACGCTCTTTACCAAATGACACTAGAATGGACAGTAAGTGTATGGAGAAAGGCTAAACATCGTTAGTTACTAATTAAAACAAAACCATAATAAGCTATAAACTATATGCTTCCTGGAATGATAAATGAATATCTGTTTTTGTGTTGGCAAATATGTAGAGCAATTGGAAATCTCATTCACTGCTTGCAGAAGAATAAAAATATAAAATTGTTTTGGAAACTGTCTAGGCAGATTCTTGTCAAATAAAACATACATTTAACATATGACCCGGAAGCCACACTCTTAATTATTTAAACAACAAAAAGGAAACATATGTCAACCCCAAGATCTGCACAAGAATTATGATGGCTTGAATCATAATAGCCCCAAACTAGAAACAACCACCTGGCAACAAAAAACTAGATAAACAAATCATGATATTCACAGTACTCAATGACACAAAGAATAAACTAACTATACATGTGAACATAAATTAAAGTCATAATAAATAAAAGACTCCAGACAGAAAATAACTTACACTGCATAATTCTACCTGTAGTAAATTCCACCTGGAGAAGAGAGGAAATTAATTTTATAGTGACAGGAGATCTGTAATTTCTTGCATCCTGGAACTTGACTACAAAGGCTTAGTGGCAAATGCTTTGTGATGATGAACATGTTCTATATCTACATAATAGTAGCATTTACCTAAAATTTCACATTTGTCTTAATTATTAATATATTACAAATGGATAAGTTTTATCAAATGTAAACTATACTTTATGAAATTTAATTTAAAAGTCAAATATTTCACCTTCATAAAAAGAACTTGAAAATTTATTTTGATAATGCAATGCATATGAAATTATTGTCAACATTGAAATGAATTTTCTATTTGTAAGATATATAACACTAATCTATAATTAGCATCATTTAATTATTTTCAAAATTTTACAGTTAATGGATCCAGCACATTAAAAGCTATCATTTAACATTCCATGGGTTTATAGAAACAAGTGACATTAATTTAGAAAATAGTCTTTGTATGATAGTGGAGAACTGTGCTTCATAGAGTTGTGCAGAAGTACATGTTAAACTCTGTGCACTTGTATATATTTTTCTTTTGTTTGTTTCTTTTTTTCATACCAGGGATCGAACTCACGATCCTGAGCTTGCAAAATAACTAGTAATTTTTGAAGTGAATTCAGATGCATCTTCAGGAGATTCTAAAAGTTTGTAGTTTTAAAGGATGTAAGAAGATTACCATGGTTCCAAATGTAGGTAGTGAACATTGACTAACACATTGTAAATTATGTGTGGATATCAGTTTTTCTAAGAAGTGAAATGTCAATATTTATTTTTTAAAATTTTCACTTTTTACTTTTTAGCTTTTAAATATTTAAATGTTTTTAAAAAAACAAAATAAAGTTTTCAAATTGCTGTCTTACTCTACTCTGCTTCATAATAAGTGTTGTGCCAACTTCTTCGGCTTCTTAGGGTGGAAGCCTAGACTGGCTTTATGCATTGTACGTTTTCATAGAGCCCTGCTTTCAGAGATCTCTGCTTTCAACAGGAAGCCTGGGTAAGTTGCTTTCTTTCAAAGAGAAAAGACCCAACTTTGGCATTCTATTTTGCAGTGCCTGTGACACTCTTACACTTAGCTTCCCCATAATTTTGCTTCCCAAAGAAAGCTACTATGTATGGGCAATATCACATTTTTAGAAATTGTATCTCTCTGTGTGTCTCACTCTGTTCTGTAACTTGCTTGTTAATTCTGACAAATTATAGCTGTCCTTCTCTGTCAATATGTGCATGGTATCAGCTGTATTTTATGGTTACATTAAAATTTAAAAGATCTCAAATTTTAAAATTTCAAATCACGCATTTTTAAATTTTCAACATATATGACCTGCAATGAATGATGCAATGGACATAAGAACTATTTAACAGGTGCATTTTGTAGTGAAGTATTAGCTATATTAGGAAAATCAACTGTTCCATATTCTCCATAATGTCAAGAATGGCAATCCTCCATATTTGGTATTCTAAAATTACTTCTTTAGGGTAATTCACCACATCTGAAAATAAAGGCTCTGCTGTATGTTCTTTATATTGAGTGTCATAACCACAATGATAACCGTTAGTTTAATTATTGCAATACATGTCATTTAAGATGCTCTGCTTCTCTGTTCTTTATTTCATGCCTCAGGCAAAAAGATCAGAAATTCCCCTGCAGAATTGCCCTAACGATATTCAACGAGCAGTAGGAAAAGCTGAGTTTTCTGTGCTTAAGGCTTCACCACTTGTGCTGAGAAGTCAGATCAGAAAGATTATAGCCTAAGAGGAGTTCTTTGTGATTCCTGTACAGCTTCAGATTCCACCCACGTTGAGGGGCTCATTAGGAACCATTGTAATGCATGCCTGGAAGGAGAGGATTGACAGTTATTTTGATATCAAGGGCTGACAGTTTGGATTTGGGCTGTTTCGGTAGTGCTGCTTTAACATTCAGCCTGATGCTTTCCAGAAGCTGCCTGTCAGCACTCATTTGTAAACTGCAGACCTACCTGCCTGGGTGGCCGTGGTATTGTCCTGTTTCCTTTGACCACTGCCCTGCCTTACTGCTTCAATCCTTAGCCCAACCATTATCTCTAGCCCTATGTTGTATCAAGGAGTCCAAGAAGGTTTTCTTCTGTTTGGGCACTCAGTATGCTTTCACTGAATTCAGTTTGAAATCTCTATGATTTTTGCAAGCTTCTTCCCTCCTCCGCACATCATTCTGGGGGCTGATTCTAATTCCTATGAGGAATTCTTTCTTTTTTTCTGGAATTAAATTAACTTTCTTTAGTTTCTCTTTTTAATCCTTCTTTACTCCTTGAATTTAATTTAATTTAATTTAATTTATTTATTTATTTTAATCGGTACTGGAGATCGAACTCACGACCTCGCGTTTGCAAAGCAGGTGCTTGTGCCGCTGAGCTAAATCCCCAGCCCCTCTCCTTGAATTTTAATCCATATCAAATAGAAAAAAAAATCCAACCTTATATCAGGAGGGAATTTATTCTAAGTGGATAGAGAGATTTTTGCAATCGAGGAAGGAAGACTTGCCAAAGGGAGAATGTTTGGGCTATGGGATCTGAAAGCATCTCAAAGGGTCGTCTAAAAGGGGCTTGTCTTTTGGAAATATGAATAAGACTAGCAAGAATCAGGTATGGGCAAATAGGATGAGCGAGTGACTATTGGGGTGCTGGGAGAACAAGGAACATCACCCCTCTCTGGGGGGCAGCTGAGAGTGTGGCAGACTTTCAGCAGCCTGAAGGAGAGACCCTGGTGTGTCAGGACCTGCACTGTGCGGTTGACTCAGGGTGCTGGGAGAACAAGGAGCTCCTTCCCTCTCTTGGGGGTGGATGTGAGGCGGGAGCTGAGAATAGAACATCTCATGCCGTCCTGTCCCCTGTCCCGTGTCCCTCCCCCCCTTAGCAAGTGGGAGCCAGTAAACTACACATCTTGTGAGAAGATTGATATGTTATTTAGCATGAGCTCCCCTCATGCAAAGATATGGACAACCATTTGGAAGAGAACGTGAGACAATAAGACAGATAGTGAAGATCTCTGGTTGTCTAGCTTTGAAATTTATGATTTCTTATGTCCCGTTCTGTTCTATTTTGTTGTGTTTAATTTTACCCCCTTAAAACTTAAAAAAAAAAAAAAATATATATATATATATATATATATATATATATATATATATATATATATGAGAGAGAGAGAGGAAAAGAAAGTGCTCCAAAGCATGTAACTGCATGTATGTTGAAGTGTGTAAGATAGATGACCACATTACTGTTTTTGTTAGATTGCTGAGCAGAACTGTTAACAGTCTCACTGTTTGAATGTCTACTTTGTATGCCTTAATTTTGTAACTTGAACAACTATTTCCAAGGATGAAAGTATGTAACTTATCAAGTGGCGAATTTCTTAGTGCTTTTGTTTTTGTTTTGTTGTTGTTCTTTTATTTTTTGCCTTTGGAATTCTGTATTGTTGCTACCCTTTTTCTGTTTTGTTTGGTTGTTTTCTTTGTTTTTTCTCTTTAAATACAATTAAAAAAAATTAAAGACAGTAGATCAGACAGTTTATTTATTCACTGTTTTTGGAATTGGAAATCAACCTTAGGACCTCGTGTTTGCCAGGCAGACACCATGCTGCTAAGCTGTATCACTGGCCCAAGTACCTCTTAGTCTGAATGTTTCCATTAATTTCCAATGCTGTATAGTCTTTTATTTGGCTCATGTGCCATGCCATGAATTGATTAATAGTATGATTATATTCTTCTAGCTTTATAGTCATATATATTTTCATATACAATAATGTACTATTATAACTTCTTGTGTGGTTTTTGTTTGTCTTGGAATTCAAAATTACCAATTGTCTTTTTTTTGTGTGTGTGTGGCAACCTTTGCCTTTGTAAAGCCATTCCCCATTTGCTCAAATCCTTATCTATCTGCCATTTGATCTAAACCACCTTTTTCCGTGGCTGTAGATTCTGCTCATGCCTTTTCCCAGTCTGTTCCACTGAACTCTGTATTTGCTGCACAACTGCCATATCTGTTGTTTCTGCATTATATCTACTATTTATTATCTTAGTTCATGTTTTCCTTTTACAGAAGTCACATTTTAAACAACTTTGTGTGAGAAGGTGGTTGGGAAGTGCATGTTCTGAGTCTGAAATGTCTCCGTTCCACTCCTTTATGTAATCAGCAATCTACACTTCTGTGTGGGTGCATTTGTTTTCCTTTGAATTGTTCTTAAAATTTATAATAGTCAATGTGCCAATATTTTACTTGAATTTTCCTAGGTTTGGGTCTCTTTTCATCTATCTTGCAGGGTTCTTGATGGTTACTTAGCTTCTAAACATTATTTTTGCAATAACTTCCTCTCTTTTTTTAGTCCTCTCTCTTGAAATTCTTAACTGGATATTAGACTTTTGAATTAATCTGTCATGTCTCATCAGAAAAGATCCTAGGCTTCCTTTTATTTTATAATTTTGATGGTTTTTTCAACTTTCTTATTGCTTTATTCATGAATTTATAATTTGATTAAATGTATTTCTATTTCCAAAGAGAGGTATATTATTTCATATTATTTATATTTAGCTGTATAAAGATACATATAAAGATATATTTAGCTGTATATTATACATTTATTAATATCATAACTTATTATTACATATAATATTAATTTGTCCTCTGTTGCTTGAATTAGCACTGTTTCTTTTCCTTCAGGAGTAATTATCTTTCCTGGTTACACTCTCTCTTTCTTATATTGTGGGTTTCCTTCAAAAGTATGGTAACTTTTGATTATTTATTCATATTTACAAATGAAACAGTGGGGAACAAATACTAGTCCATGAAAGTAGTTAAATTTTTTCATTGGAAGCATCATTTCAGGGGATTGAATGGGGACCTGGCTATTTCTCTGGGTTACTCTATACATGCAGGATGTCTCTGGGACTTTTTGGTTTCTTTGTGGATGAAACTTTCAGTTTACTGTCTTGAAGTTCTGTTAGTTTTGATCTTTAGGTGTGAAATTAATTTTGTATATACAAGTTTTCAACATATCTCCCTGTTTTTAGTATTTATTTTCCAATTTTTAGTATCAGTAATACATGTTTATGGTGCATAATGGTTACATTCGTAGTGGGGAGCTGGTACATATTTATACTCTAGTAGTTTAGTGTAGTTATTATGAGTAGGTAGTGAGGTCAATCTAAGAATAAGATATGACAGAAAATAGCCCATGAGTTCAGAGATAATACAAGCAACTAATTAAGTTTAGATATATAAAATAAAATGTAAGTACAAAAGATAAAAGGTTAGGGTGAGAATGGACAGAAAAGGAGGAAGTCACTTATTCACAGGAAGATAAGTTAAACAGCTCCTCTCTATCTCCAACGTCTAGAAACAGAAGTAGAAAAGAGCCAGTTTCCATTGAAATCATTTTCTTTGAGAGAAACCTTTCCCTGTTTTCCTCTAATCCATACACAAGCAGGACAAAGAACATAAATTGGACTTCAGTTCAGAATCCTTTGGTGCTGGATCTCCACCATGAGCTATTTTCTTATCATTGCTAATAAAAATTCTCCTAACCACCTCCTTTTGGTTTGCATTCTTTAACTTTGTAAGACCGTAAGCTTGGTTTGTATAGAATTAACTGTTTTAAAACTGTTTTAATGTCTATTTTGATCCTTACTTTGCTAAGTGCTCTGCTGCTGCTCAGGGTGTGTCTCTTGTGACTGCTGGGGTGGGGGGTGACTTCCACCACCTGTATATTCTTTTGTGAATGATCCAGTACAGGCTTCTTCTGTTTCCTTTCCTAAGTTTTAGACTGTCCCACACTGCTAGACGCTCCTTGCAGGGTAGTTTCCAGTCTCTCCTTAAATTCTCTTCTTTTACTATTTGTGCCTTTTTAAAAAATTTAATGACCATACTTTTATTTATTGAGGTGCTATATGAGATAGGGATAACAGCAGTCACTCTTGTACTTCTAAATGTGGTTATGTAAGTTACTTTTCTTATTGCAAAAATACTTAAATCCTAAAGATAATAGAGAAAAGGTTTACTTTGGCTAAGAGTTTTTAGAGGTTTCTGTCCATAGTTGGGTTGGCTCACAGGCAGGAAAGAATGGCAGAGAGGCATCACAGAGGAGAAACAATCCATAGAAGAGCAAGAGGGAGCTACAAACAGCACCAGCAAGCCTCTCTTTTCTCTTTTACCTCACCCCTGCTACAAGCCTTTTGGGTGGTACCATCCATACCCAGGGTGCGCCTTCCCACTGTCCATACCCAGAACTATATAAACTGATGAGTGCATTAATCATTAGTAATCATTAGTAATTTATTAGTAATCAAGTAGTAATTGATTAGTAACCAATTAGTAATTGATTAGTAATCAATTAGTACCACACATTCTTATTCCCAGTATCACACTCCCATGATCCAGCCAGTGCCACCTTAGGGCATGAGTACATGAGGCTTTCAGGGGACATTTTGAACTTTCCAGTTTTTTTCTTTGAGAGTCACCAGTCTTCTTGATCTAGTTCAAATTCTGAAACACTGAAAGTTGGCACACAATACTCTTTATATATATCCAGGAAATTATAGTCTAACCTTACAAATGAAGGTTGTAAAGAGTCAAAAATACATCACTCAAAAATATGGTGCTTTGATATAAAGAGTATTTTGAATTAAGGGCACTTTAAAAAATAAAAATTATAAGATGACACTGAGTGCCATTTTCGTAAAAATAGATGGCACTTCTATATAAGAAATGTCTTCTAGATGTCTTTGCTATACTGAAAACAAAAAGATAGTCTCATCAGTAGGAATTGAAAGTTGAAATACTGGGAAATCTACATCAGCAAAACTTTGTTAAACTAATTCTTAACTTCTATGTAATATCAAAACCCAATTAACTACCCCAGCCCATCCTTCTTGTTGTCATAGTTTGTATTCATTATTCTTTGTAAAATTTTGTCTGTGATTGAATCTAGCTACTGTTGTGAGACTTCTATTTCCTTATGACAGTTCCCACATCATGTAAAACTTATATTAAATACATTTATGAAAAATTTTCCTAGTAGTCTATTCAAGACCCTAAGAGAATGGAGTTAGAATTTTGCATCCCCCTACAGCTGTCTGTTGATTTTACTTAAAATACGTAAAATTCAAAAATCACTTTATTTTTAACGCTAAAATCATTTGACATCCTGTATGACTATTTTGAAAATTCATAACAACATTCTGGACCCTGAGACATTTTGCTCCTCATATTCTCATTAAATGTTCTTACCATGTAAGAGGCAATGTCCTAGGAGTAAGATACAATAAATGTTTTTATTGTATTCTTTAAATTATATGATGTGGACACATTACTCAACATCTTTTAGTTTTTGTTTACTGGAGAAGTTGGATCAAAATAATTCATGAAGTTCTTTTATCATTAAGACCTCACAATTTTCTAGTTCTAAATAAGATAAGGTGATTAACCTGAATTGTATATTTTCCAATATCTCACATACAGTGAATACTCAATAATTTTCATGAATGAAAACAATAGGAACTGAAATTTATATTCACTCAATCAACCAATCAATGAAAAACTGTTTATAGAGTACATTTCATGTGCCAGGTACAATTCTAAGTTGGGAAAGAAGCGCTGAATAGACACAGCATGAAAGTTTGCCTTCATGCAACATACATTCTGGTGGGAAGGAACATAATATCCCCCCCAACCAAAAAAAATGTGTGCTAGTAACTGTGGTAGGTGCTACTGAGGAAGTAAAAAGGTAAGAAGAATAGGGACAGTTAGAGGGGCATAGGCAACATAGGGCAAGAATTGACACCCGACGATTGTATAATTACCACATACTAAGCACTACCAATGAGGAATTTACCCTGTGAAACTGTAATATGCACTTACTGTGACCCTCTGGCTCCCTGATCTTTCCCTCTCCCCAGAAACAAAGGCTGGGATTCTGATTGGCCTGGATTACATGAATCAGTGAAACAGTTATTTTTAGAAACCAGTTTAGACCAATGAGTACAGTGGTTCCCTGACCTTTGGACACCTGCACAGGTCTCCCTTCCTCAGAGCGTGCCCTTGCTTTTGGTGGTTTTTCTGAAATTTTTGCATCGTGTTACTTCAATTCTAACCTCCTTATTTTCCACTAATCCCTGACTTCCCCATTTTCCGAGGGTCCATGCAGAGTCAGTTTTGCACCGCTCCCTCACTTTTCACAGAAGTGAGGGCACAGAGGAAGAGAGGGTGATCTCACCGGAGACCCCCAGCTCCCTAAGCTCCCTGTGGGATGCTGCAGAAGGGCTTGGCAAATGGTTTTCCATTTGACATAGGGCTAAAACAGCGATAGATAATAGATGCTACTGTGGTATACATATAGATGTCCCCAAAGCTTCATAGGTGGGACTTTGGGAGGTGATTGCATTGGGAGATTGTGATATGAATCAGTGGATTAGACTGATGATTAGTTTATAGTTAAATATGATGTTGGGAGATGAAGCCTGGTCAGAGGACACGGGTCACCGAGGTCCTGAAAGGGTCTATGACCTTTCTTCCTCTCTTGAAGTCACTTTCTGCTTCACACTGCCATGCTGTGAGCTCTTTCTTCTCTGCCATTGGCCTTGCTCTGGAGACAACTGACTATGGACTGAAACCTCTACAAACTGTGACCCAAAATAAACCTTTCTTTAAATTCTCCTTTAAATTGTAGGTGTCAGATATTGTGTCCCAGTGGTGAAGAAAGTAACTAAGACAGATGCCTTAAGCAAAGAAATTGTATTCTTGTATGCTAAGAATACAAGAACTGTATTCTTGTATACTAAGCATGAACAGTAGATTGTTCATATGTTTATTGAATTAAATTTTAAAAAAGAAACACAAGTCTACTGCCTCTGAATTATAGAGCAAGAAGCATTTTGATTTTGTCATTCTGCCCTTGATACACTGGGGTGGTGAATGTAACTTTCTTACAGAAGTTGTATTAGGAACCTGTGTGAAAACTGCTGCTTAGTAACATACATGTGAAGCAATCTTTCAAATTTTTCTGAAGTGACACAACAGTGCTTTTGCTTTCAATTTCCTTAAGAGCTTCATTATTGTTCATCTGCAACTACACAGGAGTAATCTGTTGTGATTTTACCTGTAATCATACTTGGATATCAGCATTTCATTTCAGTTCTGAAAGTCCATCAGTGAAGGCTTTTGGGTTTCATGTTGAACATTTTGGCCCTTTGTCATGTGTTCTAAAGGAGTCTAGGTAGTGCATGAAGATTCTTTTACGCCTAGGAGTTAAACCTATCATAAAGTTCTGGGAAATGTGACCCAAAGTGTGTTTTCCATTGCCTTGCCTTGTTAAAATTAGGTCTAAACATGTTAAGATTTGGGTCTATGTATTTGTTTCTCTATGTTCATCTTATTTTGTCTTTAATTTTCTTTCTTCATACCTGTTGAGCTCCTCTCACTGTCTCTCCTGTTTGAAGGCTCGGATAGTTGAATACATAATAACATTTGCAGCTGATATAATTTCCTCAGTCTGTAGGGATGGATCTGTGGTTTTGTGTCCTCTTCAGGGAGACACATGGATCTCTATTAATTAATTGGGTTTGGATTATATTAGTTTAGATTTAAGAGAAAAGATCTGTTCATTTAAGTGGGACAATTGAAATTAATGAGATGAAATATTTAAATTCAGCATTTATCTATTTTCCATGGAGACATTTTGCATTAATTAAATCAAGTTTCCAAAAATGTAATGCCCACTAAGAATTAAAGAAAGAACAATTGATGCCTCTTACAGAATATTGGTATATCTACAAAATTATTATAGTTTAGTGGAGCCGGATTTTGTATTAAAAGATAAAAATGTAAATCCTAGTCCTATAGCAAATCTTGACATCAAAGTACTGTGATTCATTAGGTAAATTTGTGGAGAATATTATATCTAGGACACAGGGAATGGGTTATTCTTTTATGTATCCAATTTATGCAATATTATAGTATTTGGTGGTATATACTACCAATTTAAAATGTTCATTACATTTAATTTCACTTTTTAGAATAAACTCTATGTAAAAATTCTGAACTTTCTGTCCCACCTTTAAAAATCAACATAATCAACTAATCTCCCAAATTTCAGAAACATTTAATGTAGCAATATTTTAAAAATGCTAAAAAATGAACACAGTGTTAATAGTCAAAATGAGGAGTTAGATGAAATCTGATGTAACCAATTAAAAGATATATAATGAAAGATTTGCAATAAACTAGCAGTATTACATATGAAAGGAGGGGGAAACCTTTTGTATACAATGCAAAGAAAATAGATGAGAAAGAAACTCACCAACATCTATCAGTGATTTTCTGTGTTTTATTCTTTATCACTTTATATACTCTTTAAACAATTGGTACGTTCTACTTCTATCATTAGAAAAAAGTGAGATATACTTGTAAACAGCTCAGTGTAGTGATAGTGATCTGTCCTCTAATAGCGGTATTTGTGATAACCTCTTGATGTGGTATCTTCCTGTTTTAAAGCATTTTCTGTGTTCTTTAAACTCTTAGATCCCTTTCATTTTGAAAGTATCATGACCTTGTAAGTCCTGGCTTTGCAGTTTTCTTAGATGACTGGTTTCCAGAGATGAGTTCTGTAAGCTGGTGATTTCATAAAATGCTACTTTTCTCTTTATATCTAGAAATATGTTAGTGATTTAACCAAAATCCACATACAAAGTAATTTGATTGTGTTTTTGCTAAGTTGATAGTTTCATGTAGAAAATGGTCCAACTTTTCTTGAAAAAGTAACTTCACCTTTACCTGAGATTAAGACTGTGCACCATGTTGCAAAATTATGGTATATTCTACCTCTTTCTAAAATATGATTTAGTACAAAGTTATTGAATATTCAACTGAGATGCCTCTAATTCCAATTTTACTATCTTAAAGCCCAAAGTTTCTTTAAAGACTGTATGTTTTAATTTCCAACTGATATCTAGTGAGTAGTTTGTACAAAAAAGATCTAGACATTTGAATGGACATTGATGAAACATGTTAACCTAGCTATCAAACTAACACATGCAAAACCATAATTTAATAAAATGTAATTATGCCTCAAATATGAAAGGTCAATTTCACATTATTGAATTTACTAATGAAAAGGCAAATGAGAATTAGAATGAATTTAAATTATTGTTCATAAATAATCTCTGCTTTGACTTCCAAATATACAATACAGTTATAATTCCATATACTTTAGATACTGGGACACTTTTTAAAAATTTCCAGGTGATTTATTTTCATTTTTAAAATTTTATTGGCACATTTTAGATATACATAATGATAACATTAGTCATATAGAATTTGTACCTGCACATGACATAGCTTGCTTTTTATTTTTTTCCCACTGGCCTGCTCTCCCTTCAATCTCTCTTTCCTTGCTTATTTACAAAAGCTTTGTTTCCATTTTTTCTTTCTGCTCTTTTTTTTCCTTTGTCTCTTCATTCTTTTCCCCCTCCCTCCTTCCTTGTTCCCACTTTCATTTACAGAGTGATTTTTAAATTTAGGGAGAAAAACATAAAGTGTCCTAAATGTACTAACTTCCCATGAGGAATGTGATCCTTATGTATTGCAAACATAGAATGATAAAAAATAAAAATTAAAAAAATCAGTATATTGCATTGCAGATTAGGGATGACTATTCTTTGTTCTTTCTTGAGTTTTTAGATTTTAAAGTTATACATTCATGAGTCTAAGCTCACATATGCATTAAGAAAACAGGTCTTCAAGGCTGTCACTCAAAGAGTAGGATGTGTCTGCAAATACGAAGGTACCCTTTTTCCCCGATAGTTAAACAGAAACTAAAGATGACACAAATTCCTGTTTGCGAGTTACTACCAGGGTTTCTGTCTATAGGTAGGGGAGCTAAAGGAAAGGTTATAAGAGCTCTCCTGGGCAGTGGGACTGTTTCTTATTTTTGATAGGTTGGCTTGGATTATGAGAAGTTGCTAAAATAATGTCAAGTCTGATGGTATTATTTGTTTCTAGGTTAATATTCTCAAACATTGATGTGAATTGAAATTATACGGACGCCTGTGAAAATCCTGATTGCTGTGCCCTCTACAAACAGATTTGGATTTTGAATTCCAAAAGGAGGCACAGGAAATGGTTTCCTGATGGTACTGATGCTGCTGAACCAGGAACTGCATTTTGAGAACCACTGGCCTAGGTTGTCTTTGGTACAGTAAGATTTGCTCCAGAGTTGGTGGAAAGGGAGTTGGTGGGAAGGGATAAGCTATATTGTTAGATACCCTGTTAGTTAGGCAGGCTTTTAAAATGAGTTATGGCCATTGGAATGAGAGTGTAGTCTTAACTAAATCTTCAGGTTCATTCCTAAAATGCATGAGGTAATCTTCCATTTTCTTGTCCCTCTTTAGGCAGCCCAATGGGAAGGATTCAGCGGAGGGCTTTGAGAAAGCCTTAATGCCCTTTTCTTCTTTTCTGGTATTTTTTTCCTTCTTTTAATAAGACTGTGCTACTTAAGCTCCTCATAGTGAATTATGTTTCCTGTGTCTACTAAAGTCATGAGTTTGGCTTGAGTAAAAGCACTGCCTCATCACGTGTAAGTAGGTATATGTGATGAGGATTCAGTCTGAAGTGAAAACGTAAGTGTTTTGAGCAAGTAGCTCAAATGCCCCTACTTTTGCTACATTGCTACCAGTATGTTAGCTCACACCTATAGCCTCATGGGACATTACCTGTGACTAGTTTTCAGAAGAGGAAAGGCTATTTGGATATACTTATAGATACTTCTGCATAATAGGCTGACACAACCAAAGTGTCAGCTACTCTAGCTGTAATGTTCTCTGAGCCTTGTGGGCAGAAATTGAAAATTTGGCTTCTTTATCTGAAACAAGATAACCAAAAGTATGCATCTCAAGTGGTCATCATGCACTTAATTAATAGTTTGGTCAGATGCTCAAGGATTTAGGTATCATAAAATTTTAGAGTTGGTGACAAAGTAGTTTGTGGAAGGGATGTGTGTGTAAGACACGTAGACTGAGGATTTAGTGAGGGAATATGTGTGTGACACATTGAATGGTCACCAAAGGTAAGTTCTGCGGGTGAGGCTTTTGATTGTTAGACTGACAAGATAATCTGTTCCATGGAGGTCAGGTGGCTCCATCCTCTTTCCATTCCTGTTTCATCAATGGGCAAAAGAAAACAGCAGTGGTCATGGCTTCAGGAATGGAGGCTGTTATGTATACAAGGAGTCACACTCTTGACTTTATTTTTAGCAAGATTAAACTTTCTTTCATTTCTGCTGAATTCATAGCCTGTCAATTTTTAGGGTCTACTCTTAGAAGCTTGATAATTCCCCATTGCCTGGTAGGATCAGCCAGTCACCTGGTAACAGATTGGTCTCATTCCATCATAGAGGAGGAAGCAATTTGTCTTCATCAGAATAAAACATCCCTTTCTGCATTTCCTGCCCTCAATGCTTCCTCCAGTATCATCATACAAATTCATTGAATGCCTCAAGGTAATTCACGTAATCTTGTTTTTGACCAACGGATATATTGTAAAACAATAGAGGCAATGGATTTAACTCCACAAGAGTGGGGTAGGGATTTCTGGTTTTATTACATAGCCCTTCAAAACTGTAGGTGACTTGAGCAAATAATAACATTGCCTATTATGTATACAGATATAAAGTTGCCAAAAAGACAACATTCATGGATTTGAGAAGTTGTCACACAAGATGCAATATATACCATACAAATGACCATGTATGATATTATTTCTTCCATAGCCAGAATATCAGAATTGAATAACCAAAAGATTGAAGTAGATTTATTGTCTCTTACCCCACATAATCCTCTCACAAAAGTTATACTTCATACTTTTACTCTTAACAACTGATACTTTCTTTGAAAGGAACAACTATAGCAGGAAACTACAAAAGAATTCCATTTAGTTGGAAACCGGAATTATCACATCGTAACTTCAATTTACTCAAGTTATTAAATCAACAAGAAAATAAAGGTATTATTTTCTGAATTGTTACAATCAGCTCTGGTCATTAAGGGCAAATGTTTCTACTATGCAATTGTGGTCAGGAAGAGTAAGTATAACCATGTTTTTTGTTTAGAGTATTTAATAACCAAGAAAATTTTTGCTTGGTTAGAATAAGGATGAACATCCACAGATTGGGATACAGTGAATTTTTATGCGACTTGAGAAACACATGTTTCCTTTTTAGAGGGAAAGAAGTGCATGCTTTTATTTATATAAAGGATAAATTTGTCAAATGAGGTACAACCATTATTTTTTACTTTTAGTGCTCAGAAAATTAGGTATTGTAAACAAAATTTGGTGTCTGAACAGAAAAATACAGTTGCTCAACACTCAAGGGGTGTGACTGAATGATACTCAGAATCATCCTGATCTTTCCAACCTTTATCTAGAACTATTTTCCTAGACTCTTCTGAATTTAGTGCTATAGGCAGATCAGATCCTTCAGTGGGGGCTCCCTGTGACCCCTGGGCACTGGCCTTCTTAAAACCAGCAGCAGTTTTTTTTCCTGATTTTTTTTCTCCAACACTTCCAATGGTATTATAGGCATATATTATATAAATTAAATCTTGTTACTCATCTTGAGTGGTTTACATTGTTCTGATCAACCCTGACTGGTAATATTGGGAGCACAAATAGTTACATATGCAGCTTGCATTGGCAAGGGGTTCAAAGAGAGGTGTCCATGAGAATCCTCTCACATCAAATTATTCTTATAAAACTTTGAGTATTATTAGTTATCAATGATTGACCTGTTGATGGCCCATAGGACATTGTTCTAGAGTTAATGACTAAGTAGAAAGGTTTTCTTGCTGGGGGCAGGCATATGATCCAGGTTGAGAACAATCCCTGGGATGGTTAGTAGTGTCATTTTAAAATAAGTAGAATTTATAAGAAGGCAGGGTTTTGTAAAGCAGAGAGAAATAGTACTGAAGAAAACTTGTTCTGTGCTTCTCTCTTGCTTGTAGAAGTTTTAGGCATCATAGAATTTATCTCTCTACATGCTATATATTATTTTCCCTGAAATCTCTTTGCAAGGGTTGCAGAGAACCAAAGTGGTGTGGTCTACTCTGTATTAATCTGTCACTATCATTACAACTCCATCTGTGGGGACTGCAGGCAAAACTCCAGGTGAATCCTAGTAGTGAAGTGAGCAGTAACCCAGGAGGAGTGAGCAACATCAGGGAGAGGGACATTATGCTTATACACAGCTTTTTAAAAGACTACTCAGCAGGGAGATGATATTAGACAAAATTGACCTTTGAACACATGGGGTTGAATATTTATTTGGGCATGTATACAAAATCAAAGCTGCTTCTGGATTTAACTTTCACTTTTAGAGCTCAAAATTGCCATAACCTTCAAGCACACTTCCTTTATATTTCTGACCCTATCTTACTGCCATTTCTTAGGATATCAGTGTAGCTGGATTTACAGTATTTCTTCTCATGAAACTGTCTTGGACACCAGGTCTTATTTTCCTTCTATTGAATCTAACAATAAGCTAGTTCAAATGACAATCTAAAATTTTTGTGTGTGTGTGTGGTACGGGGGATTGAATTTACAACCTCTCGCTTGCCAGGCAGGCACTTATGCCACTGAGCTAAATCCCGAGGCCTGCAAATGACAATCCAAAACACAAAAATATAAGATGAACTAAATAGGTCAGTTATTATAATGAATATCTTGAATATAAAAATTCGGAGTAAATGTGTGGTAAGTAATAATTGTAATATATTTTTATTTTAATGAACATATAATATTTGTACTTTTTATGGGTTACAGTATTCTAATTCAATACACATATGAGAGTTAATGACCAAATATGGATAACTAATGTTTACTTCTCAAATATTGTTTCTCTGTGTTGGCAAAAGTTACATGCTTCTCTAGTTATTTTGAAAACTGTAATTGTTTTAGGCTGTAAATACCTGTATAACATCAGAAATACTTTCTCCCTAACTATGTTTTGGTATCTATTATCTACTTATTTACTATCTTTTTATATCCCCACACTTATACTTTCTATTTTCTACTAACCTCTATACTACTTGTACATGATCTAAATTTTAGCTTTCATAAAACAATAAGAATATAAAATTTTTATCTTTTTGTGCCTGGCTTGTTTCACTTGATATGATGTTCTCCAGATCTAGCTCTCTTGTTGCAAATGGTGGGATTTTGTTGCTTTCTTCCACTCATGTTATGTTATGTATGCACTGTGTTTTTTATCCATTCTTCAATCAAAAGACATATCTGTTGATTTCATAGCTTGACTATGATGAATAATGTTGAAATATTTTGTTATGTGAAGTAACATAAATTGGTAACTGGTAACTAGCTTCTTGACAGGCTGCTTACTATTCCTTACAAGGATCCTTAACAGGTTAATTAGATTACTCACTTAACAGTCCCGTATGGCCTCCTGAGCTTTTCTTGGTGGGTCTAAGATTCATCTAAAAGTTGGAAGTCAAACTTGCTCTTTTGTTACCTAAATTCTGAGTTAGTGGTTTCTAAGAGATTTTCCCCTCTAATATCTTTTAACCAATTAAGATCCCTTTCTGAGGCTGATATGTTCAACCTGGAACAAAAGTATTCTTTCTTGTCCTTTCCAGACTTGCCTCTGGGGGAAAAACACTCTTCTTTTTGGTGGTTTTGTATGTTCAGCCCCAGTTATACTGTCCTGTCCTTTTGAACTCCTTTATTTCTTGGGCTTTTTATGTTTTCCCTCTTTGATACCAGTTATCTACATAACTGGTTGAATACAACACTCCTCACTTGTTTTTTATCAGCTGACATAATCTGCAGAGTGCCAATGCAGATCCACTTAGTAGTGAAAGTAATTGTAAAGTTAAATTTGTATTAGAATTTTTTCTCATAAGCCATAGGTAAATTATATGATAAAAGTGTTACAGTGAAATTATAGAATGTTATGGTTTCAGAAAGCAAGAAAAGTTCAATTTAATTTGATTGTTGTATAGATAACATTATAGTAGAATAAGATTAGTATATATATGATTAATGAGAATTATTGTATAGATAATATTAATGAGTGCCCTGTTAGGTCAAAACACTCTGATTTTGGTTCAGTGCAAACTCCTCAATATCACGTTGCTGCTTTGGTATTATTTTAAAAAATAAACATAGAGTTGATAATTTCAGATCCTAAGTTTTATTCAGTAATTTCATTTATGAAATGCATTTTATATTATTCAAGTGACTTGAACAGGACTATCTGCATTTGAAAGGCAATTAGGTATTTTTTTTTAAAAAATCTCTCTTTGGAGAGAGAAGATTTTGCTATAATATCCTATCTTCTAATAATTTTCACTAAGATTGTTTTAAGAAACAAAAATACAGTTAAAGCATTTTTGGTAATGTAGAAAAATTCATTTTTACCTTTATTTTCTTGTAGATTTAATTTTTTTCCCTGTAAATTTTCTTAAAATGCCCTAAAAGATTACATTATAGTGACTTAGAACAAAGTTTTGAAAATGGCCCATTGTTATGGTACTCATTCAAGCAAATTTCAAATTTATTGATTTAAATTATATGAGAGGTAGTTATTGGGACTAGATATTAGATTAGCTTTGTTTTTGGAAGCAGCAACTGTGCAAAAGGAATGTAGCTTGTCCTGAAATGTATTAGCAGCTTCATATCAAGGTTGGTTAAACTTAATGATGAGGGCTTTTGGTAATGGACAAAGTTTTAAAAATCTCCAGATTACTCTGAGGCTATGTACAAAAGCCATATCTGGACATATAAAGTGGAAAATTGAAACAATTTATGTATCTTGATAATTCAAATAAACGTTCTAACATTTACCTCAATTACCTTGAATCTGCAAGAAAATGTGTTCTTATGTATGAATTAGTCTGAAAACTGCCTCAGTGTTTTATTCCAATTTACATGTCCAGATATAGCTTTTTGGTAATAATAATAGTGATGGCTTCCATTATGTTACAGGCACTATTAGGTGATTTTCATATATTATTTCTAACCTTCATACCCACTCCACAGCCAGGAATTGTTATTCCCATCTTAACAATGAGGAAACTAAGCTTTGTAGAGGTTATAGGATTTATGAAGAGCTTGAAATAGTAATTTTCTTTGAAGAAATTGGCAAAGTGATGAAAGAAAGCAATACATGTTGTTAAGTCTCAGCAAATGAATAAATTCCAGCAACATTATTTATCAGTTTGAAAAGTCAAAAAGTAAGATCCAAACTCCTTGTGCTTCGAGAAGTCTTACATGTTTTGCTTGGACTTGGTATAATAGTAATTCTGGTTTCTGCTTTGTTTTCTGAATAAATGTGGATGATTATTTCTGTGCTTCTTTTAATTTTAAAATTTTAATTTCATTTTCCGAATCTTCAAGTGACTGAGTTGAAACAACAAGAAAAACAAAGTTAAAAAAATTAGAAAAGAAGATCCTTCGTATAAAATGGCATATGTCAAAATACCACATCACATTCTCTTTCTAAGGCAATAATTTGCAGAACTAAGCTATATTGGAATGCATGAACTTGCTGTGGTTTTGACAGAGACAGTCTGTATGCACAAATCCCTCGAATACTGATGGGATTGTGATTATTCCCTGAAAAAAGAAGAGTCTGAATACAAATTTTAGAGGGCCAGAAAGTGTTTAATGTCTCATTGTTTGTACTGAGATTCTAAATCACATTCAAGTTGATGACTGATCTTCATATCAATGCGCAAATGGAACAGAAGATAAAAGCCAGGAAAGCTGTTTTCTGAGTGAAACACCGATTTTGTTCTCATGTTACCAGCAAGAGACCATTTGGGATATTTAAGCCTGAGGTTGAGTGCTTCACATTTGTTAGAGCTCCTCAGTGTTTGAAATGGGTTTTCCCTTTAGGGAGCCTATCCATTTGGACAAGTGGAACATCAGATCAAAAGACATGGGAAGAGGCATTTTGTGCAGAGATTGAATTTTTTTGGCAAAATAACATAGCCTTTTAGCAGAACATTGTCTATTTTCTACTGAGTGTGCTTTTTCTTTTCTTTTAATGGTCAGAGTCTGTTTCCCAAAAAGTGTCAGGCTTTTTTCATGTGGCAAATGGCTCACAGCCACCTGGAGATCATTTAAAGTGAAAGCTAGTGTTTGGGGGTTTGGTTTCTCAGCCCTAATTGATATTGTTTGCCAGTTTATTAAATGTTGATCAAATTATTCATTGTGTTTATTTAATATTTGAGAAACACAAAAACATAAACCTTTAAGTTTTATAATTAGGTCATCAGGATATTATGTTTAAAATATCATGGAATTATTAAAAACATCCTGTCTTTAGCTTTTACGTCTTCCATTTGAAGGAAGTGTCAGCCCAGTCTTAAGGATTTTATCACCTTAAGGGGTTTTATAGGAGGTACTCAGAATTATTTAGATTAAATATGAAGAAAGGTTAATCCAGCAACAAAAAGCAGCAGACACATTTTATTTCCACATAGTGATTCTGATCCATTTTAGGTGGATCATTTTAGTATTACTATACTACAGTAGCCTTGAACACAAATCCCTGGTGACATTGTCTGGTGAACCAATTCCATGGAGTTAGAGGACGTTCCAGGAAGAATGACACTGTGGGGAATGACTGAAAGAAAGGAAGGGGAAAAAGATTTTATTTTATTTCTGTTACTATTCTTTTAGAGGAATTCCTGACAAAACAGATCTTGTTTTCCCCTGCCATCATTAGCAATTGTCACCAATCACGGGTAATAATCTACTTCCAAAATGAAATGAGATTTGGCCAAGGTGCAACTGGAACTACTTCTGCTGCACCCTGGGGATATTACTGGATATTTTACAATTTCTGTTTTCAAACTACTGCCTTCTGAAACAATATAATGGAAAATTGAAGCAATTACTCAGCTAATATGTACAAACAATGCATTTTCACTTTTGGTTCAGCGAAGAGAAATCTCCACCACTAGGTTAATATCTTCTTTGATTCTTACCACTTTTGACTGGAACCTTATCATCTTTGATATCATACTTTATGTTTGAATCTCTCTATATCTTGCTTTCCACAGTACCTGATATATGTCAGTGGTTGAGTAACAATTTATTAATTTTAAGGCTAAATATTTTCTTTGTAAATATGATACATAGCAGTAAGAAGACAAGGTTTTGGAGACAAGATTACCTGGTTTCATATATTGCCCTGATCACTTGATGGCCAGGGACCTTAGAAGAAGTCATTCAACTCTCAGGGGGCTCACATGTTTATCTATGAAATGGATAATAATTTTATCCTCAAAGACTTATATTCTTCAGATATATTCCTGTGCATCATTTGTTACAACACTAAACTACTTCCATACTAGCTGATAATTAATTGCAGCTTCAAGTCTCCTAAATGCTCCTCAACCCTTTCCTCTTGTCTTTTATGTCATACTTTATTTATATATTGAATTTTTCATATCAATGAAACACTGAGATGTTTAAGCATGAGATTTGTTCAGAAAGTCTTTGCCAAAACGTGTGCCAAAGCTGCTTTTATTGTGTAGCGTAAGTAAGTACAAGTATGTCATATTGACATCATCATTTGATTACTGAAACTGTCTAATTTCTTCCTTAATTTCATCTGTGATTCACTGATTATTCAAGAGGGCATTATTTAATTGCCACATGTTTTGCAGGATACATAAATTGAGATGGGAAGCTGTTATCTTTTAGGGCTTGAAATATGTCACTTCAACCTCTTGTGGCCTTTAGGATTTGTGTAGAGAAGTCTGCTGTAATTCTCATGGGTTTGTCTTTACATGGGATTCTAACAATATGTAAGATTTTGTCCCTGCAATGGACTTCTTGTACTTTAAGTATAATGTAGCACAGATACATTTTCTTTTGGTCATGGCTATTTAAGTTTGTATTGCCTCACTTTCTGATGTTTATTTCATTCCCTACGCAGTGTTACCTCAGTTTATGAACTTAATTTTTTCCACAATTCTGGAAAAAAGGCAACATTAATGTTCATTTGGAAAAAATAGCTGTGGTTATATACATCACTTGATGTAGAGCTTACAAACAAAAACAAACTTTTGCCAAACACTTCCGTTCATGAGTCAAATCGTTCACAAATATAAGTGTTCCCTAACCAAAGTACCTCTGTATTTGGGAAGTTTTCTGCCATTGTTTGTGTGAATACATCTTTTTGTGCCATTTTTGTGTTGTCTTCTGATTGCTACTTATTCCAAATATTCATGTATTAGTCTTTTTTGTGTCATCTAGCAGCTCTTGCATTCACTTTTATGTTCTTTTGCTGTTTTTAATGTCTTTGAATAGATGTCACTGAAGGCATCATTATCTTCTAGCTCTGAAGTTTGGTCCTAATTTTGGTTGGTTCTGCTGTCCATACTTTTAATATGAATTTTAATCTCCTGAATTTCTGATTGCAAATTTTATCCTCTGTAATAAGTGCCTCTTTGAGCTGTTTTGAAACTTCTTCTGTTATAGTTTCTAGTAATTTAGTGGTTAGCTTTTGCTAGTTTGCCTGACATTGTCCCCTGACTTGACTTTGGGATAGTTGAGAGGTTTGGGAGGCATTCTGTTGCCTTTTTTCCTCATGTTTCTATTATTTGTTTGTTTTGTGTTATGCTTGTATTTGAGGATGCTTAGAGGCATTCTGTTGCCTTTTTTCCTCATGTTTCTATTATTTGTTTGTTTTGTTTTATGCTTGTATTTGAGGATGCTTAGAGTCTAAAGACATTTTTGCTACTATAGAGATCTTTTTAGTTGCTTTTCAGTGATATAATCTGGGTGTGACTAATTACAATTCTTTGCCACAGTACCAAGATCTGACTACCTTGGTTAATTTGGGTAGGCAGAATTCAGTATATTTAGCCTAGAAACAAAAATTTTTTGGGGAACATACTCTAGTATTGTTAATGTCACAAAGGCAATCTGAGTGTTAGATTACAGAGACGTAGTGGCAATTTTGCGACCCTGTTAATATCAAGCGAATTAGTATGGTAATATCAGGAACAAATTAGCTACTAACATGTCATAAGAACCAATTATTTCTCACCTGTAATCCTAGAGAATAAATCAGCAATTATAATGTAAACATTAAGGCAACCAAGGCATTGATTTACAGCTCATATGTACTAAATGTGACAGCAATAGCTCTGCTAATGGTAGAAGAGAATTCACAAATAATGTTACATAGTTAACTGCCAGAAGATTAACAAAGATTTATGGTGATACTGTTAAAAGTATAGGGTTTGGGAATGGGGGAATGTAAGAGGAAAACTTTGCAACTTTAAACTCCAATGTCAGATGCAGGAGTCAAAAGTGGTTCAAAGGATGCTTTGGGGGAATAGAAAGATATTTGTAGAATTAGGTAAAGGTAAGAAAAAAACTGACAAGAAATAGATGAAAGAAATTGAAGAAAAGAAAAATATAAAGTAAAAATAACAGATAAATAAGAGAAGAAAAGCTAAAAGGGAGAAAAGGAAAAAATTGAGAAAAAATAAGAAAAAGAGATAAAAAGAAAGCAGAAGGACAAAAAAGCGTTTCTTAAGCCCCAAGAAACTGGTGAAAAAAAAGGACAAACAGAAGAGAAAAAAACCAAAACAATATTTACACTCACACAAAACAAAACCAACAAATTAACAAACAGAAAAACAAAACAACACCACCAGACACACCAAAAAGAAAAAAAAACACTTGAATTTGTGTGTGATTTTGAACATGTGCTTTACTTCCAGGGTGCAGAATTTTGGGGCAGTGTCCAAGATATATCACTACTATTGCTGTGATAAAGAAGGCAATCAGAGAGCCCAGATCCATGCTGTATTCAGTCACCAGCAAGTAGGCAGTAGGGTTAGGGCAGAGTGCCAATTCTGGGATTTTAATATCTGCTATCATTCAGGCTGAGCCTGGCCTATGGTCATAGGACTGAGGCCTGAGTGGTTTAGCTTAAACTCCTGTAGGGATGTCTTTCCTGGCCACAGATATTTACTATGACTAGCCAGTCACTGTGGGTTTATAGCACTTGGAGCCCTGAAATGAAACCAGCCTGTGTTTCTCTGAGCCCCAGGTTCAGTTGACTCCTCCCGGGGATGGCATCCAACACTCTCTCCTGGGGATATGGCAGGACTGGAATCACTCACCAGCTATGGCAGTAGACATCTTCTACCAGTCTGTTACACTATTTTATTTATCTCTGAAGGCCTCTGGAGTTCTCCATTTTCACTGTGTCTCTGTAGATTGAGCTGGGAGCTGGGGAGAAAGTGCAGATCACCTCTTCCATTTATTTTATTTTATTTTATTTTATTTTATTTTATTATTTTATTTTATTTTATTTATTTTTTGCATTGTGCTGTGTCTCCTTAGTTTTTCTGTAGGCTCCAATTTTTTCCCATAAAATTCTTGGATCCCAAGGACCCATCTCCCTCCTTCTCCCTCCTTCTCCCTCCTTCTTTTTTTTTTTTTTTTCTAAGTTGTTATTTTTCTAGTGTCTAGATTCTAAATCTTGGAAAGGCTGATTTGTTATTGCTTAACATTCTGACATTTCCCCCTTAATATGCTTTGTGTGTGTGTGTGGTTCTGTTTTTATATACTGTATGTCCTTTTATCAATTTTTAAATTGGGTATTTTGTCTTTTTGCTATTGAGTTGTAAGAATTTCTTATATACTTTGAAAATTAACCTTTTATCAAGCATACAATTTGAAATATTTTATACTATTCTCTAGGTTATCTTATCCTTTTGTTAATTGTTCCTTAACTGTTGAAGTAGTTCAAAGTAGTCTAACTCATCTATTCTTGCTTTTGTTGAGTGTGCTTTGATGTTACATTCAAAACATTGTCAGCATACCCACGCCAAGGACTTTTCTGAGCAATTTCATTTTCAGTAGCTACAAAAATTACCTAGGAATGAATTTAAGAAAATGGATGAAAGATATCTACAATGCTAACTATTAAACACTGATAAAAGAATTAGAACACAGAAAGGCATAAGGATATCCCATTTTCATGGAATGGAAGAACAAATATTGTTAAAATGGTCATACTATACAGCATAACTATAGATTCAATGCAATCCCAATTTAAAAATGGACAAACAACTGAAGCAAACTTTTCACAAAAGGATATATGCAAATGGCTATTGGATATATGAACAGCTTTGCTCCACCACACTCTTCCACCATGATGCTTCTGCCTTGGAGCATGCTGACAACAGACTGAATACCCAAAAAGTAAACCAAATTCTTTAAATCATGAATGTCTAAAATTGTTAACAAATGAAAGTTGACTAATACATATACATGCAATGAAATATTCATGTTTTAAAGAAAACACACCAGCTATTTCTATAATATAAACTAAACTTGAGAATATTATGCTAAATGAAATAACCCAGATGCAAAAGCACAAAAATTACTACATGATATCATTTATTTGAGGTATCTATTTAATCAAACTCAAATAGAAGCAGAGAGGTGGTTTCCCAGAGATTAGAGAGACAGATAAAACAGGAAGGTATTTGTCAAAGTATGCGTAATTTCCATTATGCAAGATGAAAATTTTAGAGATCTATTTCCTATAATAGTTATGTTTACATTTTATATATAAAATATTATATTTGAAATTTGCAGAAAACCTAAGCCTGCTTTGGGTTCTTACTATACATTGCATTGCTGTCAATATCTTCATCATCATCATCATCATCATCATGACTTTACAGCTGAAAGAAATCTTTGCAGATGACAGATGGGTTTGTTGCATAGCATGTGATTGTATAACGGTTTCATGAGTGTATTATCTGAAGTTGTACGCTCAAAACTACATACAACTTTGTCTTTCTTGGCTTATAGTTTGCTGAAGGGTATTTGCAAGTATTTGGATCCTACAATCCAGTGTCTTGATTTGTCTTTTATCTTAGACACTTGAGTGGATCAGATTTTTTAATATATCCAGATTAGTACACAGAATCTTGAAAACTCTTATTTGATAAGTGTCAACAATATATTGCCTGATAAAAGAGCTAATTGCTGGGAGCATTAGTTTGTATGGATATATGGATTAACTTGTATCTGTGAAGCAAAAAGTGACATAGATTTTCTTCTGGGGAAATCTTGTTTCATCTTGTTAGTAGAGTATCCATTATAGTTTAAATATAAAGTGCTCCCAAAGATTCATGTATTGATCCTCAGTGTACCAGAGTGCAGAGATTGGACCTAGAGAGTGACTCTGTTTTGAGGCCACTTCTTCATCAGTTGAGTGTTCTGTTAGGAGGCAGAGCTTAGCTAGTTAGAGGATGTAGGTCAGTGGGAGTGGGCTTTTGAAGAGTATCTCTCTTACTTTTTCCAACTATTTCTGTTTTCTGGCTGCAATGAGGTAAGAAGATTTCCTCTATCACATCGTTTCACTTTGTGATTTCTGTCTAGGAGCCGGCTGACCATGATAGGAACCTCTGAGACAATGAAGCAAAATAAACTTTTCCTCCTTTAAGTTGTCTTTTTTAGGCATTTTACAAAGTAATAAAAAAAAGTGACTAACAAAGGCTCTGATCTTAGTCCTGATAGATAAGCTATGTAGAAGCAGTCTCAATTCTGAGGTTCATGGAAGAAAGAAAATATAAAACGTCAGGGTAAGGAAATGAAATACCAAGCAAGTTCAGGTTGCAGCATCAAACTGAGTGGTTACCCTTGACCTCCTAGTGAATATAAGATTCAATTAAAAACTTGTAGAAGGTGAGAAGTTATCTAAACTGGTTATCTTGCTTCTTTATGATATTTCTGCAGTTTCAGCATAGATCCAAGTTTAATCTAATATAAATGCTATTTAAAGTGTTCAAACAATATTACTTTGTCCTCAGACATTCCCAATTATTTCCAAAGAAACATATATTGAGATTTGAATTTTCTTTCATGCCTTAATGTGGATCCTTGTTTTAATTAAAGAGACTTGATTGAAACATAGTTAAATAAGAAATTCAAGGAAAAGTGTGGTAAGCATTTAAGCCTTAGTTATATGGTCATTTTTGAAAGTTTAGCTTACTGAAGTATGTTTTAAATTTGCAAAACACTCTGTGTCTTCTAACTTGCCTTCAATTCCCACCACTGACAATATATCACTGGAAGACTTTTCAAATGACCAACTGATGATTTTTGCTTTTGCTTAACAAAACACTATATTCTTCAATTTTGTCTTTTACCTGCAGCACTTAAAAACTAGTTTCAACTTTTTCATTTTGAGACCTGTCATTTCATGCTCAGATGATTTTTGTTCTATTTTAAAATCTAGGTGACCATTTGGTAGGTAGATTGAATTGTTTAGTATAAGTACCATAGTAAACTACCATGGAACTGGTCTATTTATTCATAGCTAATGTAAATGAGTTAACACATTTACTCCTTTCCATAATGCACAAAATTTAAAAAATAAATAGCTGGAAATGATTATCACATTTATAATTTAGCAAGATAATTTTGAACATTTCTGTTAAGGTGAGGAGGGGTTATCGTAGCAAAGCTAAAAATAAACACATTGTAGTCCATATTGAATCACAAATGGAATTTTCTCTGTTGAATATATTGCTGCACCATAGATGTACTCTTTCCAGTAACCATATAGTGACGAAGGCGCACTCTGTAGCATGGGATTCCAAATCAAAGATACAACACATAATGCTAAATCATACTAGATATGCTGAAGAGTAAACTTGATTTCATTCTTCCTGCACTCAAAGCCAATAAAAAAAATCTTATTTAGCTCACAATAGGGTAACTGCTAAAATTAGTCAGGTACTGATATGCGAATTTGTCTTGCTGATTGCCCAGTAAGTACTTATTAAATATTGGTTGAGTTTGTGATGCAAGACTTCTGTGCTTGTCTATGAAGAGATAGTTAAATGAACATCATCCTGAATTTTGTGACATTAATTTATACTATTTAGTTTTGAACTAGCATGTATTTTCCAACCTATTATATCTCTTAGAACCTGGGCTTCAGATCAGAAATAAAGAAAATTTAATTCTGAAATGGCAAACTATATTTTCATACTTACTTAATTCTCCTTAACTACTAGTTCTATATTTTCCTAATATTGTTAACTCATTACTGTTATACTTTTATTGCCTAGAAAAAATTGACTTTTTTTTCTTTTTGTCCATTATCTGTTCAGGTTCTTCTATGTGTAACTGTCTTTAGTTAAACTGTTTAAAAGTCTCAGAGTAACTCTATTATTACACCTATTTTCCAGCTAAGAGAGTTGAAGATTAAAGATGCATAGTAAACTGTGTAATTTCACAAGTAAAGCTGTTATATTTTCCAATATGTTTTATTTGTCAGAAGACTGGACTGGAGTGGACACTTCCAACATATCCATACTGCCGCCAAGCTCCTCAGCTGAGTGGAAGAGTTCATCTGAGTGCAACTGTGGATCAGCTGTAGACCCCTCTTCATATCATTCTTCTTCGGTGGCCTGGTCTAATTTCTTTTACAATCAGAAGTCATGTTTCAATTAGACAACTAAAGTCAGCGAGTTTGTGTAACAGTCCCCTAATGTCATCAAGATATATAGAACCCACATCTAGCCGAGAACTGAGATCTAGAAATTGTATTTTGGAATTGAGTTTGTACAAACTAGCCCAGATTCATTGACTTCTAGCCAGAAATCAGAGTAATTTTCTGCATTTCTCAAATCCTTATTGTTGTATAACTTCTTAGAGGCTTTCTCTGAAGAGTACAACAAACTACTCATCATTCAATCAACATCCCTTTGTAAAATGATTGGGTGCCGCTTATGACCTATTGATAGCTCATTCTGTACAAACTTTCTGCACCAAAGAAGTTCAAGTGAAATACTTCAAGATAATTAAAGAAATAAAAGTTTGTATTGATTTTTTTTTGCTTGCATATGCCAACAAAAAAGGAACTATTAGAAATTCTATGCAATTTTAAGTACTTGCTACTTAAAAATGCTATCAGATTGCTATTGCCTTGGCCAATTACTCCAACAAGTAAGATAATTATCATGAGTTTTGGAAAAGAAGATTAAGAATTTTATTAGTCACATTCTCTATATTTTCTTGAATTCTCTCTTTCCTACTAAATACTTTGTTTAGCCTAATTTACTTTTATGCCCTTGGAGCAATTCTAACACATTGTTTTGAGAAGTCATCATAAACTCCTGTTAATGTTAAAATATCACATGTAAAAATATGATTGTTGCATATTCAGCTTCAGTATTATGACAAGTTCTAGCTGAACAATTATTTATGCTAGAATTCCTATTAGGAACTATATAGAAAGACATATTGACTAGAAAATAAACAATATTTTTATGTCATAAGTGGATTTTATACCTGTTAATGTGTGACAATGAATAATATGTGGACAGAAATCATATTACTTATTTGCATTAAAAATATACCTATTTCTAAATGTTTTGACCCTTATTGCAATTATGTTTTTCAAGGTCCAGGGGCCTTAGGCCACCTACTTATTCTCAGGCAAAATTACAAAATGGATGAAATTTATTTTCACAAAGAATTTCTCATTTCTTTGTTATTGATAATGTCCCCCCCCATTTATTTCCTTAAGCTACTAGTTCATTTATGATCTTTACATTTTAATACAAATTAAATTCATAGAGACTTTTCATAGCGTGTGTTTATTTCTTATTTTGAATGATATATTTTCAGTTTTTTTCCCTTTAGTATGATATTGGCAGTGAGTTTGTTATAAATGGATTTTATCAGTTTGAAGTAAGTTTCTCCTATATCTGTTTTCATGAGGATTCTTTATCATAAACAAGCACGGGATTTTGTCAAGGGATTTTTCTTGTGACTGTTAAGACAATTATGTGATTTTTGTCATTGCTTCTGTTTATGTGATATATTACACTTATTGATTTATGTATGTGGACTTATCCTTGCATGCATGGGATGAAACTAACATAGTCATGATGCTGCATTTCATTTGCAAGTATTTATTTAGGGATTTTGCACTCATATTAATAAGGAGATGGGCCTTTTATTTTAAAAGTACTTTTCAGGTTTTGGCATCAGGGCAATGCTAACTTCTAGGAATGGGTTTACTCTTCCTTCTTCCTTTTTCATTTCATGGGAGAGTTTGATAAATACTGGCACAGGGTCTTCCCAGAAGTTCTGGGAGAATTCTGCAGTGAATTCATTGGATTTTTTGTTGTTACTAGGGTTTTTATTACTACCTCTATTTCTTTGCATGTTACTAGTGTATTCAGGGATTTTATATCTTCTTGGTTCTAGTTTTTTAACGTGTATTTGTGTAGAAATTTACTCATCTCTTTTATGTTATCCAGTATGTTAATTATACATAATTTCTTTCAATCTTCTTGATTTTTGTGATCTCTATCATGACTTTTTCTTTTCATTTATAACTGTTTTGATATGTTTTTTCATTATTTTTCTGGTATGTTTAGCTAGGAGTTTATCAATTGTTTCATCTTTTAAAGAACCAACACTGATTCATTTATCCTTTGAGTTAATTTTTTAATCTGAATATTATTAGTATTTTCTCCAGTTTTTAACATTTCTGTTATTGTAGTATTTTTAGATTTGAATTGTTCTTGTTTTTCTGGGTCCTTGAGATGCATCTTAGGTTATTTATTTGGGATTTCTTTCTTCTTTCAATGTGTGCAGTCGAAGCTATAAACTTTTTTATGAGAATAGTTTTACTGTGTTCCACAGGATTGATTTTGCATGTTGTGCTTTCATTTTTATTTAAATTTATGAAATTTCTTGTTTCTTTTCTGATTTATCAAATAATCACTTGATTATTTAATAATGTGTTATTTAATTTCCAAGTCTTTACATACTTTCTGTGTCTTCTTTTGTTGCTGGTCTCTAGTTTCATTCTGCTAGAATGCAGTAGTTTCAGGGGATTGTTTCAAATATTTTGTGTCTTTTAAGCATGCTTTTTGACATGGTATATTCTGGAAAATACTGTTATGCTGAGGAAAGTGTCTATTTTGTTTTTGGTGGCTTAAACCCCTTGTAGATATCTATTAAGTCCATTTGTTCAATGGTGAAGTTTATCCCTGATGTTTCTTGATATTTTTTGTTGGACTAACTATTCTGTTTTGAGTGTGCAGTATTGAAGTCCACTATAAATGTATTGGTGTCTATCTGTCCTTTATAGGTTACTGGATATTTTTCTCCAACAGAATTTAGTATTCTACTTGTGTAGAATTTCTGGAATTCTGATTATGATATGTCCTGAATAGGTTCTTTTGTGATTATAGCTACTTGGATCCTATATGCTTTGTGCCTAAATTCCTTCCTTAAATTTGGACAACTTTCTGGTATAATTTTGATGAATACCTTTTTGATGCATCTTAAGTTATCTTCTAATTTTCCCATTTTCTTATAGTTCTGCTTTTTGTCATCTAGCATTTTTTGGGTACAACTTCCATGGTGTCTTGTTATTCTTAGGAGCCACTGGCTACCTGATCTACCAAATCAAGCTTCTGTGCAAATTGTTTCTTTATCCTCATGTGGGACAAATTTTCTCCTCATGATTTTGAGTTTTTTGTATCTTGGTTTCTGCTTCTGTTTCTTCTAATTTCTAACTCTTTACCAAAACTTTCCTTCATATCTTATATTATTACTTTTAATACAATCATCTTATTGTTTATGCTTTCTTGACATTTGCTGAACATGTTAGTAATTAAATCATTTATCTGTTTTTAAAAATCCTCCTAACCTAACTAGATATCTGATAAATGTGCCTCTCTGGTTTTTTAGTTTGATTTCTTCAAACATTTTGATCATTTGGCTTTTTTAGTTCTCATCTGTAACTTCCTCTACTGTAGTGCCAGTAAGGTAAGTTTTTGGGGATCTGGAAGGTTTGGAAGACATTTGTTTGCCTTCATTTTGCATGTTTGTATTGCTTTTGTGCTGAGGATAGAAGATTAGACAGGATAGAAGACTCTGTTAGTGAAGATCTCTTTAGTTACGTTTTGTCTCCTTGTGACATGTCTACTTTTTTGGTTGTTTTGTGTTTACATCACTCCTCAACCTACTCAGTGTAACATTCAAGGGCCTTTCCAGTGTTCAGTATTTCTCTTGAGGTTTGATCCTCCAAGATCAAGCTAAGAGAAAGTGAAGTCCAATAATTTTGATAACACAAACCAAATATTGATGAACAGTAAAAATTAATTGAAACCAACAAATATATCAATATTAGTAACCAAAAAATGAGCAAAAATAGAATCAAAGACAAAGTGGATGTTGAGATAGTGTATCAGTTACAAGCCAAAACTCTACCACCTTTACAAAGAAATCTGCAATAATTATATAGACATAAAGACAAACCAAAGATTGACAAACTGTATATACCTGCTAAAAGCACCAACTGTAACATCATTAACAATTGAAAAAAATCATTAATAATAGCACAGAGTAAATTAAGTAGCTAAAAATTAATAGAGCTTACTACTAAAAATAATGAAAGAGTTGGGAAAAGAAAAAAAACTGAAGAAGCATCATTTGAAAAATAAAGAAAAGGGAGATTAAAATGTGGAGAGAAAAGTGAAATAAAAATTCCTGCTAGGCGAGGCCAATGGCCTGTTGTCTGTCTCATGGCTATATTCAGCCCAGCATCTTTCAGTGTTTGTACCCTCTTGTGATTGCTGTCTCCAAAAAGCTTTGCAGCCTACGGGCTGGTGAGGTGCCCCACTTGCTCCAGAGGTACCTCTGTCAGTGTAGCCTGGGATGTGGCAAACATCCAAGCTGAGGTGCATTTCTGATCACACTGATGGATAGAGAAGCAGACAACTCAGTTATGTCCTGGAAGTAGAGATTGAGCAGGGCCAGAGGGTCTGCTGAATTTAGTCCCAGCACTTTCAGACTTATCTCATCAAAAAAACAGACACAGCCAATGTGGTTTCTTACCACTGAGGGTGGTGCCAAAGTGCCCTTGACAGTTGGGGCTCCACGCTCCATGTTACTTCAACTTCTCAAGCCCTCTTCCGTGCGTCTATCTCTTGTGACCATCTTCTGCCTGGTGTGACCCTAGAAGCCTGGGGTGTGGTTGTTCTGTGACTTCTGATTCCTGGAATAGCTCAATCTTAAGCAATAAACTCTCTTTCAAATTGCTCATGGTTATACCATTCCTATGTATCACAGGATCTGCAGTGAGTTCCTTCTCCAGCGCTAGTATGCCATGTAAAAAGAATCACTTTCAGAGTAGAATGCCCTCACTATATCTGCACCTTACAATAACCATAGGCTTTTCTTGGACCAGCCTGCTGGTTCTTTGTTTATCCCTTATGACCTCCCCAGTTTACCTTGCATTTATGGAGAGATATTCCCCTCCCTGGAAGCTAGGGTTCACAACATAATTTTGTTTTGGTTTGTGTTGTTTTTTGAGGGAACAGGTCTCACTATGTAGTGCAGGCTGGCCTTGAACTTTCTTATATATCCCAGGCTGTCCTTGAATTCATGCATTCTCTTGCCTCAGCCTCCCAAGTGCCAGAATTACAGGCGTGTACTACCACTCCTGAGACAATGTGTTTTTTAAAGAAAAGGTAGCTTTGCTAAGCACGTACTTTCAAAATAATTTCTTGATCATTGATAATATATTAATAGTAATGTTTAGGCACATTTGTATTTTTAAGAAAGGACATACAGTATCAAAGATACATGGCAATGTAGCTAAAAATAAAGAAACTTTGGATAAGGAGGCACATTAAAGTTATCAAAATAACATTGAATTTTAAATATTCTTCCATTTTCTAAAGTGATGATTAATGTGAAATATTGTTTATGAAGGCTGAGCAATTAGGAAAAAATTTCCTTTCTTAGTACTTCAATTAGAAGTGGCAAATAAGATAAGCACTCAGATGAAATACAATAATGTCCCCTTCCTTCTAAAATGTTTTCATGGTGCCCACTTCAGTTTCATTAGTCTTTTAGTCTCTACGCAGACTCATGTTTTTTTTTTTTGCTCTGATCATTAATATTGACATGCAATCATTAGTACACACTTGCTTAAATAAATAGAATTGATGCATTGTCAGAAATTATTGAAAGAAAATTCTTCATATAGTGGAGTTGTTACTTGACTCAGACTTTATTTGCTTTCCTCTCCATCTTTATACATACACAGACACACATGTGCACACACACACACATACACTCATTATCTAATCCAAGGAGACTCTGAAAATATGGTAAAGATCTACATTTGCTGTAAGATGGGGAAGTGATAGCCCTAGTGTACACAAAAAATGCAGACTTCGAGGGGTCAGTAAGATTTTCTTAGATGGGAAGGACTGATAAACTTTCTATATCAATGCTCTTAAACATCTAACAGTATCGTTGTGTGTATGTTTCATCTAGATATTTGTTTCAGAAATCTATTCTGATTCATTTTAAGAATGACTGATGCTCTGTTTTTCTTTCAGAGACTTTGGATTTTCTCTTCCCAGGTTATACCATGATGATTCACGTTCTCAGCTGAGATAGAATATTCCCCACTTGATATATACAGCATGTCTCTAAGTAATTGAGTTAGTTATATCATCTACAGTGATTCATATCTCAATCACCATGCTTCTGCTTTCCCCATAACTTTTAGCAGGAGAACTCATTATGTATAAAAGAACTTACTGAATCTGGGATCTGGGAAATTTATGCCTATTTTATTTTATAGCATTATAGTCAGATTGCTCAACCTGTAAATATCTGCCTACTTTCAAGTAGGCCTTACCTTGATTCTTTGATAAGCACATGTTTTAATGGGAAATTCGCATAATAGGAGCCATAGGCAGTGCTCTGTATCCATTTCAGTGGATACCATGCAGTGGGCCATTCTTGTTATTCTGGTTGAGGATATAGTCACTGAGCCACTCCTAATGAAAAATTCGTTTGAAGCATGCTGTCCTTTCTTTGGTCATTAGTGTTTACACGTTCCTTTTACATTATAGTTCCCTCCAACAGACAGAACAGTTCTGTTGCATCTGATTTCCTGAGTCCAGTATCACTCTGTGTGCCTTGATTCTTAGCACCCGTCTTCTGCACTCAACACCATTTCATGCTTTATTCTAGCTGAGAATCTTACATTTTCTTCAGAAGGCCTTCAAACCATTGGAACCTTAGTTCCGTAAAAAGTGGAGGCAAAATCTAAATGTGCAGTTTCCCTCCCTAATTCTAACTGCCAAGAATATTACTATTAATTATATTCGCTCATTGTTTTCAGATATCACACTGTTTCAAAATTCAGTGCTCATTAATAACTTCAATTTTGTTGGACATTGAATAATTTTTTGGTCATGATGTCTTAGACTCTTTTAAACCCTAAAGGAGTGGTCCTTTGCCTCCTCTGGTCTGTGCATTTCAGGTCAGGTCTTATCATCATCACTTTTCACTTGACTGTCTTATGGTATGTCAGCAACTATAGCATGATCAGTCCCCAGACATGAGAACAACATATGCACTGTGGACATTTTTATTAATTTGAATGATTATTGAAACAGAGACAAGCTTTTTTAAATATGAAACTTTGGAAGTGCAGAATGGTCAATAAAGGCTCTTTCGTTTTTCTCTGCCACTAGTGTGTCACGTTTCTCGCCTTAACCCTTGGAAATACACTTTCCTGTCTTCCGCCTCTGATATGTCTGACGTCTGAGCAGCAGCAGTGTCATTTTTTTTTTTGTCACAGTCAAAGATGCTCAATTTCAGAGTTGACAAGTCCTGGTCTTTCTGGGAAGCAAATTAATTTAGTAAGGTAAAGCCATTTGAAATGGGACAGTTGTCTTCCTCAACACTGAGTCTGTCTTGTACTAATCTGTCATTCTTCAAATTCTAGACTATGGAGTCAATTATTAGCTGCCTAAGAGGAAGTACCAAGTGGGGAAAGCCACCTCCCTTTCCAGAAATGTATAGCAGTCAGTAGAACCTAGTTCGGGATGTCAAGAAGCTCCAGGGGAATTGAGCCATCAGCCTACTCACTGCTTCCTTTTTTCTTGGTACAAGACACATTATTTCTCATAATTCTGAAAAATATATTCATAAAAATTACCTGTAATTCCCTTAATAGAATGACATATTCTTCAATATGCTCTGAGTAATCTCCAATTAGTATTGTATTATGTCATTTTATTTATAATATGCTAATTATAACATTATAACTACACTTCTTTATATAATTTATTCTTAGGTTAAATATCCATCTTTTAAAAATTATATACAAATCTCAAAACTGTAGATTACAAGAAGAAAATATCTAGAAACTAATATTTAAAAAAACCAATGCCCCAAAATACAATAGGATTATTTAAAATGTTACAAAAGCAAACACATTCTAAAATTTCAAGTTTTGTTTTTTCTTTACAATGGCTACATGTGTAGTTTTGCCTGTACTAGATTCTGAGCAATGTTTGTTTGTATGAAACTGAACATCTGTGAGAGTAATGAGTTTCCATCACCTCCATCACTTTCATGTGTCTGTGGCTTATATTATATTTGAATTATTTTTAATATTTGCTACACTATACCTATTACCAGTACTTATCTAAGAGGACATCCAGGAAGATGCAATTGTTTGTCTATCTCACCTAGGTAATAAATGAATTCTTATACATACCTCATCATATGATGAATTAAAGTGTTTTTAGTATTTATATAGCAATATGCAAAAACTATAAAACTTTTTTATAGAATTTATTGATTTATGGATCTACACTAGCTGTAAAATTAAAGATATTCATTGGTGGCTACTATTTGTTAAATGTTTATCTTGAATAACATAAACTTGTTTCAGTTTTACAACCAAATTACAAGGCAAATAATTACTTGAGTACTGTGCAAATGAAGAAACTGAGACTTAGATTAAAGGTTTGACCAGATCATCTGATCCTGATAACTCAGATAAAAAGGAAGAATTCTGGGACTTCACCTGACATGGAGTTTTACACAACCTCAAACAGTGCCAGGAGGCAAAGATCATTGATAACTCATCAACATTTAGGGTATTTATCTTCTTTATGAAATCATTCCACGTTAGACATGAAAAAAGAATCTAATATGGAATTCAGCCCTGGTCAAGTATCCAGTAGAAGTGATTTCTGACAATATAATATCAAGTAGGTGAACTGACAGTGCATAAAGCTGTGTCAAGGTACCAGTAAGAATAACCAACACTATGCAGTTCATCTCATAAGTGTTTCACGCCAGATGGAAATGTCTGTGACAACATAGTTCACATGGGCTACTGTGCTGAAATATGAAGTATGCACCCATTTTGTAAGAGAACAAAGTGGGTGGCACAAAGACAGTCTGTTTGTTCAATCACAATTCACCCCATCACACCCCAGAGCAGTCTAAAATAAAGACCACTAAATATAGAAAACACAATAACATTGAATGTCTTCACCATTATCAAAGCCATTAAAGAGATGTGAAAAGCACAACAGCTAACCACATTCATAAATAATGAACTAGACTTTGGGGAGGCCATAAGAATTCAGTCTCATAAATATCTAGACATACCTTAATTTAATTTGATGGAAAGGAGAAGTAGGCAAACATAACACATTAATCACCATCTCAGGAATGATTTATTTTGTACATACGCTTTCAGGGACAGGGAAAGCTACTTACTTTTGGTAGATGTCCAATGCCTGCTTCCTTGTTGATCATTGGCAGTGAGCCTGTATATCTTGCATTTGTCGATAGTCGATTGGGCGTGGTGTGGCCATCCTATACTTTTGTTTCGGAGACTGGAATCCATGAACAGGCGTGGACAAAAGGTGGTGAGACTAAAGGTGGTGCATGACTAAGTTTTTATGCAACAGGCCTGGGATCAAACAGTTTAATTTAGGACTCTGCTAATGCCCACGTTACTGCCCTTTGTCCTACATGAATAGACTTTTTTCTGAGAAAATATGTCTCTCATCAAAAATATGGCATACAAAACTTTCTACCTTATACAGATCAATACATATATCATATTCCAGGTGAGAAAATCACTTCCCATTAAGAATAAAGACATTCTGGCAAGCATGAGGTCGTGAGTTTGATCCCTGGTACAAAAAAAAAAAAAGAATAAAGACATTGATTTAACATATAGAGAAAATACAGCTTTCATAACTTGATTTTTATCTGTTTGACTTTATAGGTGTCAGAACTTTTGGAAGTCAAAGAAAACTTTCAAAGTAAAAGTAAATCAAGACAAGAAAACAACAATTTTATCCATACATAGACTAACATGTGTAGATAATACACTAGTAAAATTCAGCACACTAAACTTGAAACTAAGAAAAGCCTTTGGAGAGGAGGTTACAGCTGGTGGAATGCCACTGGTTTGGTATTTTTGTATTTTTGCTGGAAAATAACCAACCCACAAACTTCACTAATGAAAAAGATTTACAAAGTGTTTGAATGAGGGAACTGATTAGCTTTAGAATTATTTGGTCATAATTTTCCAAATAACCAACTCCAAAACACAATTTCTTACTTCAGCCTTGCTGAATGCATGTTTCTTATGGAATATGCAAATTATATGTGCTCTGTAATGCATATTTTAAACTTGAATAAATGACAGTCTCACCTCTTAAAACCTATCAGAAGACTATAAACATATTGTAATTACCCTGTTATTGTTCAAGATATTCTTGGAACTTTCGTCTGGCAAGCCATTTAAAGAATTTCCTCCTGAAAATGTTCTGTGGAAGCTTGTGTTGCTGTGTTGAGTTTGGTTTCTCAGAAAGAGCCAGAAGGAGTTCTGGAGCTGACTCAATCATTAAATTGAGGAAGTGGATAGATGAAAATATATAATATATATTTTACCAGTCTGGTGTTTTGTATAGTCTATAAAATAGCTCTAAAAACTTTCCAAAATGAAATTTTAATTGTTAGTAGCAACATTTTTAGAAATAAAGTCCCAAATATATGCATTTTTTGAAGGCACACATTCTTCAGACCATGTGGGAATCATGTGCTAACATTTTAAAAATTCATTTACCCAGAAATCATTCAGTGTACCTGGAAACTAATAACCAGTTGCTGAGCTGAGAATGCCCGTGATAAATTTGAAAATTTTCCTTAGCTTAGAACTAGTGATCTCTTGTTCAAGGATGGTTTATCTCCTGGATTAATATATATTACACTGGAGACAGATATTTGAAAGCAGCATCTTTTGTGTTTGTAGTCACTAACCCACAAAGCAACTTAAAAGTAGTATTATTTGTGTGTCAAAAATGATGCACAGTAGGGAATTGTTTATGGTGGTAAACCTTATCTTTTATAAAAATGATATTGAACACTTACTTCACAGGAAAGGAAGTTGGGCTTATTTTCTGCTGAAACTGAAAGAAAGGTGTTACTGATTCCAAATAATAGGTAGGAATTAAAACATTTTAATAACACATTTAAAAATATTTACACATTAAAAAATTCTAAACTGCTTTTTGAATAGGAATTGAACTAGAATATATTAACCATAATGCATTCAGAGCTAACAACAGTGTCAAAATAACAGACAAAACTGATACTTTCATGGGAAAGTTAATGTTCACATTGCAGAAAGTCAAAAAGTCCTCAGACTCTTCTGGCAAATGTGTTGAATTTTACACAGGGGTATTTGATATGGCTCTGGCTCTTGTTACTCTGGTACACGCTGTGGCTTCCTGTCTAGCTCAGTCTCATCTACCATCCCTTGTATACCACATCTCAGAGGGAATGTCTGGTACTGATGCTGCTCACTCCTTGAATTGCTCATGAAGGGGAGGGAGTAAAAAGCTTATTTTATACCCCCCTTTCCTTCTGCTCCATTTTGAGATTGGGACAAAAGCTTGAGAACTGGGCTAAACATCAATTTAAATGGGATACTTTAGGTGCTTATCATCCTGACAATCCTTATCCTTGTTCAGTACTCTTTCATCAAGGTGCTGGGTCCAGGTCTTTCTTTTCTAATTATACTTATCTTTCTATCCCCAGAAGTATTTCTTAGTCCCTTGTAAAAATAACCCTTGGTGGTCATGTGTCACAGTAATCTAGAGAAGATTTGATGGGTGAAACTTAAACTACACCATTGATATAGGTGTTTCTGTTAGTGAGCTAGTTCTTCACTTATCATGGCTCTGTAATATCTATATTATCACTATCTCTTATGAATTTATTTTAACCTTAATGGTTAAAATAAGGTTTTAAAATGGTTTTAAAAGGTTAAAAGGTTAAAATGGTTAAGATATCACTTAAGGAGAAATTATAACAACATAGCTCTACAATAATAGCAAATTGATAACCCTTATTAAGTCCCACTATATATTTCACATATTTTTCTACATTGTGTTTTACATTGGCTTACTCTTTTACTATACACAATAACCTTTTAAAATAGGTACCATTGTGTCCTCCAGTTTACTTATGACAACGCTGGACACATAGAAAGTAGACAACTCACCGAAGGTGAGACTAATTGGATTGAGAGCTTTGACATCTAAAGACTAGCAAGAAAGGAAAAAGAATTGAAAACTGGCCTTCATTATTATAGTATTTGAGACTTTATTTCTTGTAAAAAAATAAGCAATGAATATTTGTGAGAAAAATGAATAAATGATTTAAAAATTTTCAGTTGCTCTTTCTTAATCACTTTTTTCTTGTCTTTCCTACCTATGTTCTTATTTTAAGCTGCTCTAAAGAATTATTGCAAAGTATCTGGACTATATCACTTTAATACTCTTTCAGTACTAAATACTTCAGTACTGAGAGCTTTCTGTTGGCTGTAGTTACTAACTGAAGAGTTGGAGTTTGTTAGGAGATGAGTAATTAAGAGAGTACTTTCCATGTGGAGTATAATCAATAGAACTTTTCTGATACTTGTGATGGTAGCGTATTGAAATATAGAATCACCTGGATGAGTCATACTTCCAGTGCTTCTGCAAAGTCTTATGTAGTTTTATTAATTACCTCTAGAAACATGAATAATTTCAAGAAATAATCCTGGGTTGCGTGATGCCAAAGTTTACAAGACAGATGAAAGCATGTAGTTATAAGCTCTGTATTCAATAACTGGACTTACATTAATAATATAAACATATTTATGTTATTCATGGAAATATATGGCTTCTGAACCAAACTTTATCTTATGATAGAAACTGTATTTTAATTTTAGTTTTCATAGCTTCTTAAAGTTGATTCGATCATTAATCTTGCAATTCCTCACATTTTCATAAATGTTGATAGTTTTCCACTTCTTGGTTTTGAGATGCCAGGCTGACTATCTTCATTAAAAGAATAAAGATATGGCCTTTCGTAACACAATGTCTTTAAGCCTTTGACAGCATCCTAGAATTTTAAAAGAATCATACATAAATTATTTTTATGATTTGACCTTGATCAATTCACTTAAACTTAGTGTGCCCTCTGCTCCATTTGCAAATGAAATGGTAGTCTTGACTCACTTTTCACAGCAGTAAATAAAAATGATTAATTGTGTCTTAAAGAGAACTTCAAAATATATAATTGTTCTGGAGACAGGGCAAAACAAATAACAAACTCTAAAACAATGTTTAAACATAGCTGGGTGAAAAACCATGGATGCAAACATGGGGAGTTGCTAATGTTGAACGAAGCAGAAGAATATATTTTTTGCCAGTCAGTTTTACTAGTTTAAGTAAAGCCCATTTAATTATAAAAATCTATCTAATCAGTAATGGAGTCATTTCATTTTAGTGAGTGTCTAATTGTAGGAGAGCTCTGCAGCACAACCATGACCTCCTTCTGTTGTGCTGCGTTTAAGACTACCTTTAATGAAATGTGACGAAGAAGCAGTTCCCTTGACGAAGCACTTTCATAAATAAATAAGTAGCTAGATGATTTTACCAGTGTGGGAAGGGAGAAAGCAAATGGAGCTATAAATTCTACAAGAATAGTTTTACCATTTTTAAAAAACTTTTATGGATTATTTAAATTGTGTTTCTCTAATTACAATAGCTTCTAGCATTTCATTTTGTTTAATAGTGTTTTGCTTCCCCATATCACTATCATAGGTAGCAGGATGCTCTAATATCTACCTGACAGCAGTTTTCCAGTAATGTGAAGGATAATTGGAGCTGTGTGAAATGTGCTTTCATTTTATATCCTTAGAAAGGGCCCATACTAGCCAAAAATCTGAAGAAATTTCTTCAGTTGAAAACTTATATTTCATAAATACCTTGCCTCACTCATAATATATATCAGATTCATTTATTACAAGTTTAATTTTTACATATTTACTGATTTCAATTGCCTCCTCACAAATCTCAATGACCTCATTTGTTTTCAGGAGTGTAACAACAAGGATAAATTCCTCAAGTTTTTTCTGGGGCACTTCTATACTATTGTAGAGATGGTTTTAAAAGACTGCTTATCAATTGTCAGTTTGGGGGAAACCTCTGAGCTGAAGTCTCAGTGCTGCAGTTTTGATAGGAGAGACGACAAATGACAAAGACTCTCAGCTTCTGTCTTGCTTTGGATGGTCTCTTGCGGGGAACATCCACTTACACAGTTTTCTTAGATTTGAGAGTGAACAAAAATATTGTGGGAAGAATCAAGCAGGGATTCAGAACCTTTTTGGGGGTGTTTTTGCTTTTCTTGTATCTTGTCTGTTCATACATCCTATGGAGGATGGGAATGTGTGTCTATCTACAGCAAAAACACCACAATCAACACCTAGTATAACAGTCTCCATCAACACTCTAACAGTAACTGTAGTTTCTGCAGTTAGTCACAATCAGCAATAGTCTGTGTTTATAAAAAATGGTGTGCTACAGTAGAAAAATATGGACAGTATTGAAAAATGTCAGTGTTTAAATATCAGCATTATATTCACTAATAATCAACCTTGATTTGCTTTAAAAATTCATTGAATCAGGGGCTGGGGATATAGCTCATCAGCACAAGCTCTTACCTAGCAATAGTGAGGTTTTAAGTTCAATCCCCATGTACCCCCTAAAGAAAAGACAAAAAAATTTTTTTTCATTGGCTTCATCTGAATCTATTTCTTCATCTATAATATAAGGACAGTAATAAACTTCATAAGGTACTTGTGAGTAATAAGTATGTACACTACATGAATTATGTATTACATGCTTTCAGTTAAAATATGCTCTTTTCTTTTTTTTAAATTTTTTTTTATTTTGAAGGTAGTAGAAATACAACAGCACAAGCAGAACAAAGCCAATTGACACAATGCAGTGAAATTGGTACAGAACTTCACGGCAGGTTACCGGGATAACAGTAATAGGTTCCATAGTATAACTCATTATCCTCACAACAGTTGTCTAGTCAATTAAATATAGCAAAATCAAACCAAAGACAGAACATTATAAAATCAATCGAAAGAGAATATTGAATAGATTGTCCCTTGTTCCTTTCATCTCTGACTCTGTTCCCTCCTCTGCTTGTGAGCTGCGATTTACAAAGCATCTTTGCCTGGCCTTGTTCTTCCATGGTGATGTTTCTCCTTTGAATTAATCTGACCTTGGACAGAATCTCCTGAAATCGTGAGCCTAAATACACTTCTTCTTCTTTAAGTTGTGTATCAAGTATTATTTCTCAGAAATGGGAAAGATGGAATTCACATCTCACTACCATGCTCCTTGGAATCCAGGCATGAACTGCTATAGGATTTAATGTTTGCCCTGCTGGGTTTTAGTCTTGCTTTGGAACATTTATTTTTAATTTTAAAAAGAAAAACAGAATAAAAATGATGATACAGAATTTCAAAACTAAATGATAGGGGATTAACATTAATATATGTGTATTGTTATCTACAAAATAGTTCAGATTTGAAGATATAGGCTTTAAAATGATTAAACAATTGGACAATGAAAGCACAAACTGTTCTTTCTGATGAACTAATGTATATGAACATATGTATATATACTATATATATATATATATATATATATATATATATATATATATTTCTACTTTCCCTTATCCCAGTTTTTTTTTCCTTTTGAGCAGTTTCTTTCCCTTTCATTTTCCCAGTATGTATTATACATTGTAGACCTTGTCTACTCTTTCAGTTTTTTACCCTACAGAGACAATATGATATTTACACATGCAAGGCTGATTTATTTAACTTGTGAGTATGGTCTCAAGTTGCATCAACTTACCTATAAAAGCTTCAAGCTTATCCTTCTTTATAACTGAGTAATACTCCATTGTATATAAGTACCACATTTTTTTAATCCATTCCTTGGTCTATGGGCATTTGGTTTATTTCCAAAGATTCCATTATTACAATTGTGCTGCTATCAGCACTGGTGCACATATGTCACTGTGGCATGATGTTTTCAGTTCTTCTGGGAAAATACCCAGAAGGGGAATAATTGGATTGAATGGGGCCTCCAATTCTAGTTTTTGTTTTTTTTTTGAGGAAGCTCCACACTGATTTCCACAGTGTTTGTGCCAGTCTACAATCTCATCAACAGTGGAGAAGAGTTCCTTTATTTCCACAGCCCTGCCAACATTTGTTATTGTTTCATTTCTTGATGACAGCCATTTTTTTGAGTGAGATGAAAGCTCAGTGTTGTTTTAATTTGCATTTCTCAAATGCCAGTGTTGTTGAACATTTCTTCATATATCTATTTGCGATTTGTATTTCTTCATCTGAGAAATGTGTGTTCAGCTCACATGTTGATTTTTGGATTGGTTCTGTGAATTTCAGGGGCCTGATTTTTTTCAATTTTTTATATGGCCCAGATAAGTCCTTTGTCTGAGGGACAGTTGGCTAAATATTTTTTCCATGCTGTGGGTTTTCTTTTCACTCTGTTTGTGATTTCTTTTGGCATGAAAAACCTTTTAAGAAGATGAGATACCAGTTGATTTCTTGAAGTACTTCCCATGCAGTTTGTGTTTTGTTCATGAACTCTTTGCCTACTCCTGTCTTAAAGATTTCTACCTACTTTGTCTTCCAGTATATTTAATATTTCTGTTTTAAGATTTAAGATCTTTGATTCATTTTGAGTTTAGTTTAGTGCATGGAGACAGACATGAGTCTAGTTTTAGTCTTTGGCATGTAGAAAGCCAGTTTTTCCAGCACCATTTATTAAAGAGGTTACCTTTCTTTCAGTGATCACATTTGGCCCTTTTGTCAAAGATAAGTGTCTTTGTAGTTTTATCTGCATCTTCTAATCTGTTCCGCTGATGCTCAGGTCTGATTTTTTTTCCAATACCATGCTGCTCACATAAGCTTTGTAGTATAATTTCAAGTCTGGGGTTGTGATGCTTCCTGCCTTGCCTTTATTACCCAGAATTGCATTTGCTATTCTAGGTCTCTTATGGTTCCATATAAATTTTAGGAATATTTCATCTAGATCTGTGAGGTATGCTAATGGTATTTTAATCAGGATTGCATTAAATCTATGACAGCTTTGGGAGTATGGACGTTTTCACAATGTTGGTTCTTCCCATCCAAAATGAAAGAATATCTTCCTATTTTCTGATATCCTCTTCAATTTCCTTTTTCAAAGTACTGTAGTTTTCAATATAAAGATATTTTACAGACTTTGTTCGATTGACTCCTCAGTATTTCATTTTTTTATATTATTGTGAAAGGGTTTGGTGTTTGTGTGCAGGAATGCTACTGATTTTTGAGTGTTGAATTTGTATTCATCTATACTGCTGAATTTGCTTATTAACCCTAGTAGTCTTTTGGTGGAGTGTTTGGGTCTTCTACGTACAGTATCATGTCATTTGCAAATAATGATAATTTAACTTCTTCCTTTCCTATCTTTATTCCTTTTATTTCTCTCTCTTGTCTGATTGCTCTAGCTAATGTTTCCAGAACTACATTGAATAGGAGTGATGATAGTGTACAACCTTTTCTTTTTCCTGATTTTAGAGTGAAATTTTTCAGTTTTTGTCCATGTGGTATGATGTTGGTGTGTCATAGATGGCTTTTATCAGATTGAGGTAGATACCATCTATTTTGATTTTCTGTAAGATTTTTTTTTTATCATGAATGAGTGTTGTACTTTATCAAAAGCTTTTACTTGCATCTATTGAGATGATCATGTGATTTTTGTGTTTGGCTCTGTTGATGTGTTGTATTATGTTTATTGATTTGTGTATGTTGAACCATCTCTGCATTCCTAGGATGAATCCTACTTGGTTATGGTATATTATCTTCTTGATAATTTGCTGTATCCTGTTTGCTAGTGTTTTATTGAGAAGTTTTGCATTGATGTTCATTAAGAAGATTGTTCTGTAGTTCTTTTTGGTTCTCTGGTTTTGGTGTCAGAGTACTTGCCTCTAAGAATGAGTTAGGGACAATTGCTTCCTTTTCCATTTCATTAAAGAGTTTAAGGAATATTGGCATTAAATATTCTTTAAATTTCTTGTAGAGTTCAGCAGTGAATCCATCAGGACCTGAGCTTTTCTCTGTTGTTAAGCTTTTAATTACATTTTCAATTTCAGTAATTAACATTTTTTTCTATACCCTATTCCTTCCTTTTAAAATGGCAATTTTATCCTGTAGCATTTTACCTTGGGATTATGTAACTTGCCTTTGATTTTTATAGAGTTTTACACTTAAGAGGTTGCCTTGAATCTCAGAAGAAACAATAACTGGGAATTTTAAAATGCTGAAACTGTCAAGATTTTGGAGAAGGGATCATTGAGTTTTCAGTTGTATCCAAGATAATTGTATCATGTTAGGTGGCATTAAGTTATTGTATTTATTAGGGAATTGTGTTTGGCTTCAATCTGACAAAGGGTGCATTATGACCAGTAATTGTGAATTTGATTGAGTTAGTAAAGCATACTTTTGCATGTGTATGAGTGAGTCACGGAACCATGACTTTGAGTACTCTATATATTCCCTGGCCTTTTTTCCTCTCTGGTTGTGTTTCCTTTTTTTGGTTTTCAGAAGCCATTAAAAAAGCTCCTTTGCTCAGCCATTCCTTTTTGCTGTGATATTTTGCCTTGGAGACAGATAATCCTTGAAAGAATCCCCTGAAACAGGTGACCTATTAAATCTTTCTTACTTAAAGTTGTGGGTGTTGCATATGATATGAAATGATAAGACTGACTAATGAAGCCCACAAGAGTAAACGTAAAAAATTTTGATTTTTGCTGTATTTCCCCACAATTGGTACTAAAACTATAAAAGAATGTGTATTGTCTCCTAATTTATGACAGATATTAATCTTTGGAATTTTTCATCAAGTAACTGAATTTCTTAAGAGTTATAGGAATTTGTTGTAATCAGTTTACAAGGCAAAATGTTTCATATAGCACATATTAGTTAAAGGATTTTTATTTTATTTTTCTGTTTTTTTATTTTGAAGGAAATAAAACAAAACAGTGGGAACAATATTAGATTTCAAAATCAAGACAGAAGGAAATCTCCCACAGTTGCTATATTGCATATTGTTATACTCTAAAAAGATGCTTTGACTACTAGCCCTAAGCCTGCAAAGTCAGTCAATCAGTACAAGCATTAAATTGTTTTTATAACTCAGCTGCTATCATCCCAGCCTGTGTTCCTCCAAATAATTTAGTTGCTTACATGGGGATGGGGAGTGGGATGGTGGAGGCAGGGGATGGGGTGGGTAGTGGCCCTTGACTCCCAGCCCGCATGCTGACTGGCTCACAGGAAGGGTGGGCTGACTTCTTAGTTCTCTTCCCAGCCTACATGTCTGCCACTGGGTCACAAGAAGAATGAGCTAATTTCTTGGTTCTCTTCCTGGCCCATGGCTGCTACTGGCTTCAGGATTATTTGATAACATTTACCCAAAAGTCAAATGCAAAAGAGTGCAGAAGATCTGTCCACACAGTAGAGACCCAAAGAATCTGAGGGCATGGATTCTATGGCAATGTCCTACATATGTCCACCTGAAAACCTAGAGTCCAAGGCAAAGTCTCCATGAATCCAACAGGAGGCCTGGAGCCCACAAAAATGTTTCATGTAATTCTGTATCAAGGATCTGCTCTGGGAAGACCCAAAGGTCAGTAGTGGCAGCTAGAAAGTTTGTACCAGTGGGATGAAAGATCTGTGCCAGCAGGTTGAGGAATCTGCACTGGAGCCAGGAAGCAACACTCAAGGTAAAGAACAGAGCTCCACCAAAAAGAAACACAGCCGTCCTCAGTAATAGCAAAGATACAAGCTCTTCCAAAGATGAGAAGAGCTGAGTCCATATCAGGAAAACTGATGGAATAAACTTCTTTAGGAGAATCAACAGCACACCATCTTCCTCTCCAGTTCTTTTATGTTTTTGGCAACAGTCTTCAGGTGGGTTTTCCACATGCAGAACTGCACTGATTCAGTTCATCTGGGTGCTACAAGTTGACCATTAGCTACTCCACCGCAGAACTCATCAAATCATAAATGATTATTAAAACATTTCAACATTTTTATACACATGGATATCTAAGTGAGTGATACACTGTTTGATAGCATTTACAATGAGCTACAACCCATATTGCATATTTAAATACTAATATAAACCATGAAAAGTAATGGGTTATATTTGAATATTGTAATATTGTGTATCCCTGCAAAGTTATCAGTGCTACAGAGTCATGTGCCCAAATTACCAATGCAAGGGCTAATTTTGCCTGCTAAACTTAATATTTCTTGGAACATCACTCATGGGATTCATTGTAATTATACTATGCATATAAATACATTAATATTTATTTTATTTACAAGCATGACTTGTTCTTAGTAGCAGAAACATACACATATTTATAGAAAGGCAATAACCACAAGCAGGACTGCATGATTATATCATGAAATGTGTCTCTTTGCTGGGGAAACTTTCTTGTACTGTTTTTAATTTGACTAGTGGGTTCCTTTGAACTAAAGGTGCCTTTGTATTGACTATCACATTTTAATTCTTGAAAGAGAATTATTATACTTTTTTCCATTATTTTCATTTCTTGACTGGCTTTTCTCTAGGTGCAAAAGAAATATATAAATGACCCTGAAAAAGTTTGGAAAAGATTTCTCATTAAAAATAGCATTTATTTTACTAGGAAATAGCCTATTTTTAACAAGCCCTTTTCAAACTTGGTGGCAGTTAAAATTCTCCTATATACATTTTTTGATGATGCTGGTAAGATACTGTTTTTAAAATACCTGTACCTTAGCCTCAATCCCAAGAGAATTGATTTAACAGGGTCTATATTTTCAAGTACTGGTGATTCTGCTGTCCAGCCAAGTTTGAGAACTTCCCTTTCCCAGTGGGATAATCCCCATAGCATATTTTCCATTCAGAAAAGTCCATGCTTCCATAGAGATGTGTGAATGTGTTTCTTATTCCTTCAACAGAGGCAAATTTAGTTCTGTATTTTACTACATGGTTTGTGAAATGCTTGAGTGAAAAATATTGGGAAGTTATTTTTGATTGAAAGATTCAGAACCTTACAGTTATTTATGGCTTCCCAGATATTTTGAAAACAAATGGGATAATATGTGAAAAGCACTGTGTTGGCCATAAACCCCCAAAGGCTTCGGAGGTAAATGGGTGTATTAGAGACAAAATGAGGTGATAATACTTAACAGTTTAGTAAATATTACTAACTTGAAGCTTGCATTTTGGCAGTTACATATACTTAAGTATGTGTTTTATCCTTCATAGTCATGTACTATATATACTCATTTAACAATCAAGGATTCTGCCATTATTTATAAGGAAAACAAGGGTTTCCTACCTCTGTCTCCTTCTCAGAAATATCCATTTTAGCTGCTTGTTTACCTGTCATCTTACCATTTCTAAATGCTACTGTGCTGTTTTTTCTTGGCAGATTTTCTTTTTCTACTTTTTCTGTTAGATAGTTGCTCTCTCCTATCATTTCCTCCATGTCTTCATTAAAATATATTCACAGTTTTCAATCATCTACTGATTATTTTACTAATTTTAACTTATGTATTTGCATCATTCAGTTTTGTACATTAGCTAGGACTTGCGCCTTCTGGATCAACATGTTTTTGAGGATTTTAGCACCCAGAGTCACCTCTTTCAGGCCCCCAAATCTTCTAGTCTGTTATTTTGACTTTTCCATCCTCAAAGTTGCTGGGAAACATATTGATTTTTTAGCATATATGTTTCTGTATTTTACTAGTATGTTAGGTTTAAAAATTGATAGCTATTACATATTTTACAGTATTTCAACTATATAAAAATTATAAATTGAAAAGGCAAATTGGTATTTGTACTTTGAAATTCCCTTGTCTTTTTTTCCCACTATTTTCTTTATATACTGTTATCATTATATATTCTTTATTGTCTCCATTTCTTAAAGACTGCTAGCCTTAACCACTAGATCCTTTTTTTACTCCAATTTGGTAGAATTATAATGTTGGGGCTTTCTTCTTTATTACAAATTCTTTTATTATATTTTAAAGGCATTATTATATCATTTGCTGGCATTTAACATGGAAGATAAACTTTCTGCTGGTAATTTTCTTTATTGATAGAAAAACCTTTTGAAAGTTTCTGAAATTTTTTTTATCTTTCTGCTTAGCATTTAGCCCACCATTTTTATTCTGAAAAGTTATGTCCTTAAATTCTGAGCATTCTCTCTCATTTTTCCTTCAATTATTTTTTTATCTGTCAACTCTGGTCAGGTTTTCTTACTGCATGCAGTTAAGTTGGATATTGAGTCTCTTGAAGCATGTGGTGATATACTTTTATAGTTTCTCTTATTTTTCTGCTGTTTTAAACTTTTCTGGTAATACTCAAATTTTTTATCTTTAAGTTATTTTATTCACTTTTTATTTCAGCTATCACTTTCTTCAATTCCAGAAGATATTATTGGGCCTTCTACTTCTCCTCTGACATATGTATATATTGTATATATATGCCATATACCATCTCTCATATATATTTTATATAATATATATTATATATATAATTTGTAGTAGCTTTGGTCATTATTTTAACATTTTCTTCTAGTTTGAAAATGTTATCCATTTCTTCTGGAATAAAGTTTTTCAGTTTAACATTAGTTAATGTATTCTGCATTGAAAGTTTGCTTTAAATGTCTCATTACATTTTGCTGCCTATCCATATTTGAAGATAAATCTGCAGTTTCTGCTGATCATTTTCCTTCATTTGTAGGTAAACTTTAAGACCTTCTGGAAACATTTTGAATTTTCAAATATTTCAAAATGAAATCCAAAAGGCTTTGAAAATGAAGCATAATGGATGCTTCCTATATAAATATGAGTAGGCAGCTTAAAAGTTGATCTCACAGAAATGCAGAGTAGAATAGTGATCAGCAGACAGTAGAAGGAGCTAGGGCTGTAAAAGGAGGTTGGCTAATGCATGCCAAAATGTAGTTAGACAGGAGAAATAAGTTCTCTGGATAGAAGAAATAAGATCTACAGTAGAGCAGTAGGGTGGATATAATTTCCAAAATTTATCCTGTTGTTTTTACAGAACTGGGAGAGAAGTTTAAGATTCTCAGTAAAAAGAAATGATAAATGTTTGAAGAGATAAAATGTGAATTTTCTAGATCTGATCATTATGTGTGTGTGTGTATGTGTGCACGTGTGTGCATGTGTGTGTGTCAGTATTTAGGATTATTCACTATACAATTATAATAGGTCAATAAAATTAAAACAATGTAAAATACATTAACATTTATGTGCACAGTAGGGCTTTTGATAGGTTTGTTTTAGAGCAGTTGGACAGTTATGTGATGACAACAACTACTATATAATGTTAGAATTTAGGAGATTATTTTCTGGAGATCAGGGAATCCTTTAGAGAAGTGACTTCTGATTTTTTGTACAAATAATGAATGTCTAGGTGCCAGGTGTTCATAAAGTGAGGTGGGAGTTTAACTTCAATTAATCTTCCTATTTTTACCTCAAGTTATTTTGCATTAGCGTTTAGAAACTCCAGCCTCCACATTCAGCTGTATGTCTTTTCAAGCTCACTTTACTGGGCCACTGCTTCCTTTTCCCACATCATCTTTATTTCATTGCTTCCTTTTGTTGTTCACTTCTTTGTTTTGGATGCAAGTTACACAGTTAAATGTCTGGGTGACCCTGGAAGGTGTATAAGTAAATGAAGAAGTTTTGTCCTTCAGAAATAAAAATGGAGCCACGTGCCCTGGTGTTGGAGAGATTGTCACTACTTACTAAGATTTAGTTATTATGATTTATACTTTTACAGTTAATTTAATGAATTTCCCAGAGGCATAAACACACATGTCTGGTGTGTCATCTTGACCCAGGATTCCTCCAAGTTTCTTACATTGTAAGAAACTTATTTTTTCATGGTAGAGGTTTTAGGTCTATTATTTTCCAGGACAGTCCACCACACTACCTTAAAATGAACACAGGTTTTAGGTTAAACTTTGTCCTTGCCATGCACAAACAACCACAAGTCACCAAAAAGAAAATATTGTATTTTCTATTCAAAAATTTCAATGTAGGAGGCTTTGAGTAGTTTAAAAGGCACTCATTCTACGTTAATTTTATAGTACCATGCCAGCATGCTTCATGTTTCTTTTTTGAACCTTGGATAAAAATTTAAGGCTGAATATTGAAACATAACACATAAATGATGCTTTATGGTTCTAATTTACTGTGGTTCATTTATACAGCTTTCTGGCTCTATAACTTCATCCATAGATGAGACTGAGTTCAAGTGAATGACTATTCATAGCTGATTACTTTTAAATTTTTCTTGTTACACCATTATACAATACAACAGATTATCAGCTATTATATTCTCAGATAAGTTTTTAATGTCATGTTGTTCTGACACTGATTGAAGAAATGATTACTGAGAAATACTTACTTTGGAAATGTGATAATGGTAGGACTGTGTTATATTAGATACTGAAAAGTTGTAAATATATTTTGAACTTAAACTCAGGGAATTCTTAAAACCTAGCCAAAAGAAATATTGAATTGGTCACACTGTCCTTATGATTTTGGCAAGTTAATAATTTTTCATAGTTAGTCCTAAAGTGTGACTTGATGATGTGAAGACAGGTAGGTCTCAGGAGTTTTCATAAGATTTCACCAAAACATTGCAAAAAAACTATACTACTCTGCCCTTTATACATGAAGTTAATTTTAAGCCCTAATAACAAGTACATGCTATAAGAATAGTGTGTTTTCTACACTAAGAAGCTTCAATGAACAATTTTTACCCCAACCCAATTTCTACTTTTTAAAAACAATTTATTTTACTACATGTTTATAATATATTATTTTTAGTTTCACAGGGAATTAGAAGATATAGAAAACATTTTTCAATTCCATTTTTTTAAAACTCCCTCCTTTCTTCCTTCCTGGCACCTCTTGAAATGTATATATATATATATATATATATATGCATAAAAATTATATATATGTAAATAATAAGCTGATATTCTGAGAGGAGGCTGAGGGAGATATGCCATATGAATAGGGCCAAGGTGAGTGGAAGAAAGTTTTTTCACGGGACGTGCATAAGTTGACCATATTGAAATTGGGAGTATGAGGCTCGGATCCAGAAGAATAAAATTGTTAAAATGAGGGGTTTTAGAATGAAATTTGCTGTGTATATTTAGAGTGAAGTGGTGGTTGTTATAGTGTTAAAAATAATAGTTGTGTGGGCATTTATTATAATAATGTTTATATATTTTGTTCTGAAGACTAGGGCAAAGGGACCTGTGTCATATTCAACATTAAACCCTGATACCAATGCTGATTCACCTTCTGTTAGGTCAAATGGGGCTCAGTTCATTTCTGCTAGGGTTGAGATGAATCATATTATTGCTAGGGGTCCTGTGGAGAGCAATAGTCAAGTAGTTTTTTGAGTTTCTATTAAATTTGCTAATGAGAACGATCCATTTAGAAGTAGGACTGAGAGGAAATATATATATATATATAATTTTTAAAACCACATGTCTGCAGTACATGATAACTACATTCCTTCTGGGGACTTGGTACAGGGGCGCAGTACTTCACAATCCCAATTCACAATCTCATATTTTAAAAAAACTTAATTTGCTTTCCCTCCCCTTCCTCCCCTCACTCTCCATCTTTAGTTCCCTTCCTACATGGCAAAGATGCATCTCACTATGTCCTACTGTCTGTTTTTTATTTTGCACTTTATTTACATATTGAAATTCTCATATAAGAAAGGTTATGTGATATTTAAGCTTGTATATCTGATTTACTATATTTAACATTACTTTCTCCAGGTGCATCTATTTTTCCTACAACCCCCCCAAATTTATCCATATTAATGCACAGTGGTACTCTATTTTGTATAAATATATACCACATTTTCTATCCATTCATTTGGTGATAGACATTTAGAATGTTTCCAGGAATAGCTATTATGAGTTGAGCTGCCATAAACCTGAGCATTCATGTATAGTTGTAATGTAATGTCTTTAACTGTTTATAGAAGATACCTTGTAGGGGAATAGCTAGGTCAAATGGAATTTTTATTCTTAATTTTTTGAGGAATTTACATACTTATTTCCATAGTGGTTTTGCCAGTTTATATTCTCACTAACAAGGAAGAAGTGTTCTTTTTCTGCTGCAACATCGTTAGCATTTATTATTGGTTGATTTCTTGATAATAGCCATTCTTTCTGGAGTGAGATGCGATGTTTTAATTTTAATTTTTCCAATGGCCAGCAATGTTGAACAATTTTGCATACATTTATTGGTGATTTTTATTTCTTCATCTGAGAAGTATCTTTTCATTTCAAATACTCATTGTTTATTGTGTCTTTAAATTTGGAGGAATCTAATTTTTCATTTTTTTATATATTCTAGATATTAGTCCTTTGTCTGATAAGCAGTTGATAAATATTGTCTCCCATTCTATAGGATGTCTTTTCATTCTGTTGGTGGTTTCTTTTGCTGAGTAGGAACTTTTTAACTTGATATGATTCCATTTGTTGACTTTTGATACTATTTTTTGTTCAACCAGGGTTCTTTTCAGAAAAATCCTTGCCTATTCATTTATCTTCAAGAATTTTACCTAAATTTTCTTCCAGCAGATTTCTGTTTTAATATTTGAATATTTGGTCCATTTTTATTTTAATTTAATGTCTACTCTGTAGACCCTCACATGTAGAAAATTCATTAGTCCTTTCAGAATGTCAGTGGAAATATGAAAATGACATGTGACCACAATTTATACTCACTAGTTGCTGAAAAATAGGGTATATTGGTTCTAAAATAATAAAAACATGGCTTAAAAGATAATATTCAGTGTGACTTACTCATATAAGTAGAACAAAGAATAGGCTTGCAAGATTTTAGGGTTTGTGTTACTAATGATATAGAAGAAAACAAATCAAAGCTCAGCAAACATAAAGTGCATGGCTTGCTGCTGTGGGTCATTATGATGGATACAGATGTCTGAACAATTGATAAAGTTGTGGTGTTCTAAATTGATTGAAGAGCTATGTAGGGTGCATACCACTGCCTGTCTTTTCCTTGCCACGTACTGCTTAACTTCCTTCTGTTAGCCATGTGTCTAAATCAATGTCCCCAAACCATGAGATTAGTGGAGAGTTAAAAACTGAAGCAATTTAAGATTAGTTTTGAACTGAAAAAATCAGAAAATATTTCAAATCATATATGTGAAAACTCAAAACTCCCAGAGAGTTAAAAATAATCCTATTGTCATTTTTAAATTATAGATTAAATACTTTTTAAAGTCTCCCTTGAAAATCCATCTAGAAAGGGAAAGGTTACATTTATCTCAAGTCTTGCTTTTTTAAAAATCTTTTTTTATTTTGAAGAGACTAAAACAAAACAAAACAGAACAAAGCAAATCAGAATAGAATAATGCAAGCAACACAGGACTTCAAAACAAGAGAACAGGAAATCAACATACCATAATGTCTCTTGTTTTCTTCAAAATAGTTGTCCATATCTTCACGCACAACAATATCAAACATAACAAAATAGTATAAAACCAGTCAGAAGAATGAAAGCATTACAGGACTTCAACACCAGATAGTAGGAAATAAACAATGGTTTCTATGTCTCATTTTCTTCAAAACAGTTGTCCATACTATCGCACATAATAAAATAAAACAAAACAACGGAATAAAACTAATTAAACAAATGAATGAAAACATTATAGGACTTCAAAACAAGATAATAGGAAACCAAGCATGAATACCATAATACCTCCCTTATGTTCAAAATAGCTGCCCATACCATCAGACACAGTAGAATCTAACAAGACAGAACAAAACCAAGCCTAACAAAATTGTGAAAACCATACAAGAGTTTAAGCCAAGCCAGTAAGAAGTTAACAATGTCACTACCTTCTCCTCCCAGGTGTTCCCTCCCCTATCCCTTTTATAATATACATTGTGCTTTTTTGATCCAGCTCCTTCTGTTTTTTATGCTAGGGTTCACCCATACAAGTTCAAACTGTTTCACCCATGAACATGATCTCCAGTTGCATCCATTTATCTACAAGAGCCTCAAGATTATTTTACTTTATAGTTGGGTAGCTTTCCATGGGATGAAAATACCATATCTTTCTTGTCCATTCTGTGGTTGATGGGCAAGTTACCCTTGCTTTTTTCTGATCTCCTGTTGTATAGAACAATTATTTTCTCTCCTTTGATTTTCAGTCTATACATTTCCTTTCAAGTTAAATGTGTTTCTTTTTTTCTTTTTTCTTTCTAAATTTTTTTTAATGAATTTGAAGGTAGTAAAATACAACAGAACAGGATGGAATAAAGCCAATTGAGAAATGTAGTGTAATTGGTACAGAACTTCAAGCAGGTTACCAGGATAATGGTAATATGTACCACAGTATATCTTGTTATCTTCACAATAGTTGTTTTTTCAATCAGGTATAGCAAAATCAAAGGAAATACAGAATATTATAGAACTTATCAAAACAGAATATTGAATAGAGCAATATCATTAATCAGGACAAAGCAAAATGGTGATAATAACATTTGCCTTCAAAGAGATGGTAGAAATAAATCCCCCTTATTTGCTATACTACATACGATCAACCTCCCAAGAGATGCTCACATCTCTGCCTCCCACTTATTAATGGGGGTGGGGAGGATGGGCTGTTTGATTCTCAGCCCGCAGGCCGGTAGACTCATAGCCGCTTACCAGGGAGGTGGGCTGGTTGCTCGGTTTCCCAGCGCCCTAAGTTTCAACATGACGTGGATCTCAGGAGATGGCGCTGCTTCTCGCCCTGGGGTGGCTGCGGCTTGGCAGACCACAGCCACTTGCCAGGGTGGCAGTCAAGCCTTGCTTTTGATGTAGTAATTTATTTTGGCATCCTTAATTCACTTTATAAAGGCCAAAGGGCTAAAGTTTTGCCAATTTTTTGGTGAGACACAGTTAAGGAGTATAGCTTCCAAATTTAAATGCTAGAACTAAATGCATAAACTTGGAGAAAACACTATGAAGTATTTAAAACCACTAGACTGGACTGTAAAGGTTTATTTGTCTGTTTAATCATATGCACACTTTCCACGCACTAAAAACAAAAAGAGAAATTAATTTGCAGGTGCCAAGGGAGAAGTGTAACTTTTAAGAAAGTATTCTTGGAGTTGAACATGGTGTTAGATTTCTCTGTTAACAGGGGCAGCAAAAATATGGCCTGTAGGCAAAAACAGTCCTGAGACTTATTCTCTATGGCTTGTAGGTAAGAATGAGTTGTTATCTTTAACAGATTATTGCAGGGAAAAACTCTAAAGAAAGAAACAACAAAGAACATGAACTTCAAAAAGTTGTACATTTTAGTTTCTCAGTTAAGATGTCATGAACCATAGTTCAAAATTGTTTTAGATGTTATGTACCTTGAAACACAAATTGTAACAGAAAATATTTTGCAAAAGTGTATTTTAGACCTAAAAATATTCATACCACCTTCTTTCATGCCAAACACATATATCTGGTATATATAAAAATTTTTAATCTGACATATAGATCAAGGGGACAGAATACAGGATGCAGAAACAACCTGAGAACATTCACCCATTTCATTTTTGACAAAGGGGTCAAAAACATACACTACAGGAAAGATATACTCTGTGTTGGTTACCTTCTCATTGCTGAGACACAATGCCCAATACACACAATTTAAAGGGACAAAAGTTTAATTTTGTTTACAATGTGTAGAGATTTCAGTTCATATGTAGCTGGCTCAAGGGTAGGGCAGCATGGCAGAGAAACCACGTATAACATGGCTCTGGGAGGCAAGGGGTGATCCAGGGAGAAAGGAGGGAGATACACATTTCCAGTCTGTAGTGCTTGATTGATGTGTCAACTTGAGACATTCAGAAGCTTAACTAAATGGGTTTAGCAACTCCTCAGTTTAGGTGTAGAAGACCCACCCTAGGGTGGCTCATCACCTAGAGATATAAATGGGAAGGAGGAAGGATTAATGCATTCCATTCTTTGGAGAAGCTGCAGTCTTCACCTTTGGTTTGGACCTTGTTTCCTGGCTTCCAGTATAGAATCTTTGGCTTTCTGGCATAGACTCTTCAGCCTTCCACTGTAGAGCCTTCGGCCTTTTGTCGCAGACCCATAAGCCTCCTGGTGTGGACTTGCACGAGACACTAGGGTGAACTCCAGACCTTGGATTGAATCCTTCGGCCTCCAGCATGTAGATACCTAGACACCCTCTGTATGCTTCCTCATCCCACTCTGTGGCCATCGCTAGCCAATCTTGTCATTTCTTATACATTTGTATATCTCGTGTTATATCTGTTTTCTCTAGTAAAACCCTGACTAATACACAGTCCATGCTTACAGTGACTTATCTCCTCCAAAAATTTCATTTAACTATAAACTCATCAGTGAGCTAGTCTACTGATGTACTGACGTAACACTCCCATGATCCAACCCATTTCCAAAGCCCCACCTGTGAATACATGAGACCTTGGGGGAACATCTACATATTAACCGTAACAGCCTCTTTAATAAATGCTGCTGTGAAAGTTAGAAATCCATATGTAGAAGATTGAATATAGATTCATATATGTCACCACATACTAAGCTAAAATCAAAATGGATCAAAGAGCTAAATGTTAAAATGGAAATTCTTAATCTGCAGAAAGAGAACTTGAAAACATAGGCATAGGCAAGGACTTTCAAAACAGAATTTCAGTAGCGTAAGAAATAGGACCAAACATCAACAAATGGGATCATATCAAATTAAAAAGCTTCTGCCACATAGGTGAATAGTATGTTGCCTCCCTAGTATAAAAACTAAAGGAGTTAGTGAACTCCTTTGTACAAAATGTACAGTGAAAGTGCAAGGGGAGGAATTGTCTAAAAACGGAAGGCAGTGGCCATTGTTAATCTCTTATTGTACTTTGAAACCCATATAGTTTTCATTGTTCTGTTTAGTTTGGTTTTATTCTGTTTCAATTTGTCTAATCATAGTATATTTGATGGCATGGGCAGCTATTTCAAAGATAACAAAATATATTATGGTAACCATTTTTGATTTCCTATTAGCTTGATTTGAAGCCCTGTATTGCTTTCATTGTTTTGTTTTGACTGATTCTAATTCTATTTTGTTTTATTTGATTCTATTTGATGGTATAAGCAACTACTTTGAAAACAGTAAAATGCATTATGACATCCATTGTGGTTTTACTATTATCTTCTCTTGAATTCCTATCATGTTTCCACTATTTTGTTTTAATTGGTTTTATTCTGCACTGTTTTGTTTGATTTTATTATGCCTTATGATATGAGCATTCTTTTGAGGATAACAAGAGGAATTATGGTAGCCATTGTAGATCTCCTTGCATTTTGTTTTTAAGTCATATAGCATGTTCATCCTTTCATTTTGATTGACTCTATTCTGTTTTGTCTCATTTGGTTTTAGTCTCTTCAAAATAAAAAAAAACACTTCTGAACAGCAAAGCAAACCACCAACAGAGTGAAGAGACAACATATAGAACAGGAAAACATTTTTGCCTCCTATTCCTCAGATAAAGAACTAATATGTAGAAAAAATAACTAAAAAAAATTAGATCCCCCAAAATAAAATGCCAAATAAAAAATGATCAAAGAAAATTAAGAGACACTTCTCAGAAGAACAGATGGCCAAAAACTATACAAAAAAATGTTCATTTCTGGCCATTGAAGAAATGCAATTTTATTTATTTATTTTTGGTACTGGGGATCAAACTCATAACTTTGTATTTATCAGTAAGTGCTTGAGCTGCTGGGTTAAATCCCTGGCTGGAAATGCAATTTTAAACAACACAGATTCCATCTCACTCCAGAAACAATGGCTACCATCAAGATGTCAACTAATGACAAATGCTGACAAGGTTGCTTGAAAAAAGGAACTGTTCTATTATTGGTAGGATATAATCTAGTATGACCACCACAGAAATCAGTATGGATAATTTTCAAAAAACTAAAAATGTAAATTCTATTCAACTCAGCTATTTTTCTTCTAGGTGTCTTCCCAAAATAGTTAAATATATCATATTATAATAATATATGCATAGCCATGTTTATAGAAGCACAATTTATAATAGTTAAATACTTGAAGCATTCTAAATGTCTATCAAATGATGAATGGATAAAAAATGTGGAATACTACTGTGCCATAAAGAAGAATAAACTGGAATCATTTGAGGCCTTGAGGCCATAATTATAAATGAAATTAATGAAACACATGCATAAATATCACATTTCTTTTGCATGAGATGCCATATATATGTATATGGAGAAAAATAAAGAATAATAGGAATTAGAGAGATCTTTTTTAAATGGGTGGGGTACCAAGAATTGGAGGAGGCATGAGCAAGGAGGGAAAGGGAATGAAAAATAATTAAGCTATGTACATGTACCAGCTCCCTACAAATAATGCAATCATTATATACAGCAAACATGTACTAATAAAAAATAAAAACTTAAAAAAAAGAAAAACATAGCCATAACATTTGCATTAGTGTAATGTGAGTACATAATTCACTAGAGAAATTTAAATGGTCAATAAGTACATGTAAAAACTGAAAAAATTTAATCAATGTAAATTAACATGGATATATGAAGATTATTTTGTATGATTATGTATTGAAACTAAAGATTTCCAAGACTGAAACTGAGCCAGAGGATGTGAACACGTACCCCAAAAATTTTAGCACTTTTTTCTTCAGCTGATTGAATTGGTGTAATTTAAGATACCATGACAAAGTCATCAACTAGTGTAGAAGTATACTAAGCAGCTGTTGTGTTCCATGGGTTACTGTAGCAGTGAAGTCACAGGACCCTCTCAAAAGCCACTTTCTCATACTATTTATGTTTTTACAATTCTTTGCTAGTGCGTGTTGGTAGCACACAATGATTACATTCTGTGTGGGGAGTTGGTGCCTGCACATAAAACATTGTAGTTCTATTTTCATCCCCATTTCCCTCCATCTCTTAGTCACTTTCTTTTTTTAAATTAATTTCTATTTATATAGTCAATAAGTGCTGATATCTAAACTATTATCAATGTATTCTGAAGAAAAGGGGATTTTGGTAAAACAGCATTTGAGTTTAGACAGGAATTTTGAATGTATATTTTGAATTCTGAATTCCGCTTAACTCTTCTCCATTGAACTAGGATGTGGGAGTGGCATTCTGAGAACAAGCACACGCACAGAAACCCTTCTTGACTAATGTGTGATGCGATGGATTTATGCTTAGCTGCTACATCCCTTCTGTGTAACTTTTTATTGTTGATAAAGTCATTTATGTTGAAAACAACTTGAGTTTGTAAATAATGTAATTGCAAGTATCTTTGGCATTTAATCTACTATCATTTGCCATTTGTCAATAAAATACAACAGTGAAAAATCATGACTATCAAAGAAAAGAAATAACTTTCATACTTAACAGACATTTAAGTACTGTCTTGTTCTGTTCTTTACCTGGGGGCTTGGTGATTTTTTTTTTTTAAAAACCACAACATAATGTAGGTTTTATAAAGCTACATTTAAGTCTTTGATAGGTTGGAAATTGCTGCAAAGCTTTAATTTTTGAAATAGGTTTTCAGTGCAAGGTAAAATTGATGTAATGACATAAAGAAGCAAAACAAGTAACAACCTTTCAAAGAGCTTCAACGTAATTGTTATAAAGTGAAAAACCTTTTAAAACTCCCATGCATTTCAGTAAGAATTGTGTTGTTTTCCATTATGGTTTTTATAGAGCTTCTGTAATATTGGTTCATAAAATGTGTGTCTGCAGAAATTATCTACGGAAGTTAGAGGTAGAAAAGACCTGTGAGGGCATCTATTTCATTTACAAGCCATCAATAACTAATGTAAGACAGTACAATAATGCAACATTAAGGTTATATACTTAAACACAGAAGCCAGGAAATGAAAAAAATCAAGGATCTCATAATAACATGAAACACCCACAGTACACAGATAAAATATTTTTGATTGATAATTATACTCTTAAGTGTTATACCTTAAAATAAAACACATGAAATATGAACAAGCTAATGTTCCCTTGAGATACTTGCATTTCCTGGGTTTTATGTTTAAATTGGTAATTTCAAAAGTTTCATTGACATAGATGTTCATTTTCATTTCCTTCCTTATTTTTAAAGAAATGAAAAAATGTTGTCCATTGCTCACCAGTACTGTTAGCACTGTAGAGGACTAATCCTAACTTCAATATAGCTTTCTAAAGAAGATGTTTAAGAGTAGACTGGTAAAATTAACCAGAATCATGACCTGCAGTCCTGTGGTCACCCATGTTTCTGGGCTTTGGCTTGTGTTGTAGTTTGACCTTTTGATTTAACACTGGAGTTTTCATCACTAAATAAATTGATTTTGTGACATATTTGTAGATTTCTAAAGTTTATAATTTTACAAGTAAACTTGATAAGGAACATGGGATAGTCCTCTGTTCACCTTACACAAATTTTGATCTGAGGAATGATTTGTGAAAGGATGGGTTCTCCATTTTCAAGAGATTACTAAATAAAAACAATTAAAAATGATAAAGATATTATAGGTCCAGAGTAGAACAGCACAAAAATTGGATTGTGATATTAAACACTGGGTAGAAATTTAAGAAGGAGGATTGAAGACACAAAAGACATTGCTGGAGTGAAGGAAGGAGGGTGTCAGAAGGTAGATGGCAACTTTTATTGACACTCCACTGTTTATGTTCCAAATGCTTCCCTCACCACCAGCTTTGTGCTTGTGGTGAGCAAAATAGCAGGTCTCCAAAGATGTTTATGTCCTACATATGTGATTAAGCTAAGGATTTTGTGGTGGGGAGTCCAGGCTGTTTCAGTGGGCCCATTGTATTCACCAGAGTCATATTTCTAGGTGTTTTGTTTGCATTTCCTACTTGCTAATTCATAGTTCAATTCTTTCTTTAATTGAATTACATGTTGCTAGAAGTGTAATAGCTTCTCTTGAAACCCCAGTAGAAGCACGTGGCAGGCAGATGTTGGTGCCCCAGTGTAGTTCTTCATGATGCGTGAATCAGTCATGCTATGCTTCACTACTTTTAAAAGCCTTATGATTTATTTGGAAACACTGACAATGTCTTCTGCCTCTAATTGCATTACCTGAAACTGGCATCCTTCTGCATATGCAATCTGCTTCATTGGCCTCCTGGTATAATCGTTTCTGAAAACATTTAAGTGACAATTAAAGGTGCACATTCCAGTAAGAATTTAATAGCATGTGGTACAATCAATGCAAACAACTAATTCAAATTAGTTATTGAAAATATTCATTTTTTATAGGATATTTTTCTGCACTCAGGGCAAAGACAGCTGGGTTGCATCTT